>CM012449.1:6074891-6124830 GCA_003999625.1 Oryzias javanicus | reverse complement strand
TGAAGTTTTCTTTATTTAACTAAAAGATAATAGTGTATTGATATTTCTCATTAAAAATAACAGTGACATAAATACAAAGTCTTCTTTTTCTAAAGGAGGTGTGGCTCTCAGCAGGTTGTGGTCAGTGAGAAATCGACCCCCTCTTTAAGTGTCAAAGGTTGCAGACCCCGGGTTTAGAGGCACATCGCCACCACTGCCTTTGTCAGTGGCCTTCTGCCATCTGGGAAACAGCAGCATTAGAAAAAAGAATTCTAATGTAATGTTTTGTTTTTGGAATATCTTCTGTAATTAGTCATCCATTATTCTACACTTTAGCTCTTATTTTTTATCTCTTGAACACAGATTATTTATACCAATTTTACAATTCTGGAAATGGTTTTTTTTTTGTTGGGTCAAACTCAATCTCACAAGGGCCAAGATCCAAAACACAAACATTTATTGAACACTCCAAAACTACATTTTTGAATTTAAATCGTAACTTTTTAACATAATTATGAACTAGATGTATACATTACCTGTGATCATGCTAGTGTGAATGCTGTAAGCTGAATTTGGCCGCTGAAGATGCTAGTGCTGTTAGCTGAAGATGCTGATAGCTAGAAACACTGAAGTTAATAGAAGGTCCAAAGCTGTAAAGTGCTTTGGACCTTCAAGGAATGTAGAAAAGCGCAGTTCAAGTATGCGTCATTTGAATCCTTAAATGGACAGTCACTGTCCGGTCACAGAAAGACCTGCACATGAAGTGAAGGTGTGTGTGGGGTAGAACTCTTCAAGCTGTGAGAATATGAGTGACTGTGTGACAATAACACTTTTCAATGTTTGATTCCAGGAGTTTACATGCAGGGTCGTACTGAAGATGGATTTGGGATGATGTTTGGTGTTAACCACCTCGGGCATTTTGCTGACAAACCTGCTATTGGAACGACTCAAAGAGTGTGGACCTAGCAGGGTAGTGAACGTGTCGTCCTCAGCTCACAACGCTGGAAAAATCAACTTTGATTGTCTGAACACCCACAAAGCTCTGGGGGTGGGGACATCCACCAGGGATGCCCTCCAGATGTATTGTGACAGCAAACTGTGCAATGTTCTCTTTACCCACGAACTGGCTAAAAGACTCCATGGAACTAAGGTCTCCTGTTACGCCCTTCACCCAGGTCAGTGCTCACCACTCAAGTCATGACCAGAAACAATACCAACATGCTTGTTCTTACAGAGTTTTTGATACCTTTTGAATGGCAATAATCCTTATTTGTTCTAATCTAAGACAATCTGCTTTATCTTTTTGTAGGAGCTATCAGCACAGAGCTCCAAAGAAATGCGGCTCAATTCTGCAAGTGGTCCTGACATCTGCAAGTATTTTTTTCTTTAAGAATGCTGAGCAGGGATGTCAGACCACTCTGCACTGTGCTCTTCAGGAAGACCTTGAGCATCTCTCTGGGCGTTACTTCTCTAACTGCACCGTAAGGGAAGTCTACGCCAAAGCCAAAGACGATGCTGCAGAAGAAACTGTGGGAGCTCAGTGAGAGAATGTGTGGGCTTGCATAGAAAATATTCATGGAATCAAAAGCATTGACTTTTCATCCATGTTGCTGGGTTTTCACAACAGAAAAATGTCACTCAATTCTTTTAGACATTTTTTTCAACCAAGGACAAGTGAAAAATAAAAAATATAAAAAAATTAAATCTGGGATGATCAACCCAACATATAATGACTGTCGTGGACACTGTCGTCCACTACAGCCAGTCTTCTGTCATCATTGTCAGTGCTCGCCATGTCTGTCTTTTAAAGTTGCTCTTTTATTGTCTAAACCTTGACCTTTGGTTTGGTTTAGACTCCTGTGTTTTTGAATTATTTTCTTACGTCTTGATTCATTTTTTATTGCAGTTTTGATTGCTTTTTGATTTTGTTTTTTGGTTTAACTGCTTTGAGTTTTGACCATGTAGTTGTTTGCTCTCCATTCTGCCTAGTAAGTTCTACATTTTAGTTAACATCGTGTTGACAAGAAGAAGTGATGTCTATTTTAATGAATAAAGCCATTTTTCTGAGAACAAGTCTTACTGTGCTTTTTATTTAAAATATCTACTATATTTATCACATTACCAACGGCTAATGATTAATTGTCAGAGCAATAAAAACACACAAATATGATATAATTTTAATTTAAATGAAAGGGTAAACTTGAGTTTTTTCTATTGGATTTCATCATATTTGTTAATCAATGATAAAAAAGAAACAATTTTGCAATCTTATTTAGAGGTAAATTCTGCGTGAAAATACATTCATGAAGTGCAAGCATGATACTGGTTGGAGGTGAAGATTGTTTTCTCTCCAGAAAATGAGGACTAAAGCGTCTTTAGAAGGTAAAGGAGGATTTTTCTGACCATGTCTTTAAGTCTCAGCTTTATTACTCATTTTTGTTTTGATTTATTAACTCACAATACCTTAAACTGGATCGATCGATGCTTCTTTAACTCACCTGGAAGAACTTCTTGTAGCACTTGTGGAAGAATGGATGAGATTAGTGAGGAGACGGAGATCTCACTGTCACTGAGGGAGATGGTGGAGATGCCCACTGTGATTTATGCGGATCATGCTACAGAGGAGCTAGCATGCTAAAGAAGAGCTTGCTAGCTGAATACAGAGGAGCTCGCTAGCATGTTATAGCGGAGCTCACTACCTTGCTACAGCAGAGCGTGCTAATTTTTGCAGATGGGGAGGTAAAGGGAAATTACATGGAAAAAAAACCAGTGTTGGCAAAAAAAGAGCATACATCTTCCATACAAGAAAGAGCAAAAAAAAAAAAACAAGTGATACAAGTTGAAGGGACGGTGTGTGTGTGTGTGTGTGTGCGTACGTGCTTCCAGTGCTATCACCATAGAGCTGTCTGCTCCATACAATACACGGAGGGGGGGGGTTGGGCGGGGGGTGGTTGGGTTTTGTGGGGGATAATGAGCATCTTAAATTCAGCAAGTCTCATTCTTCAAATACATTTTACTGTCTGCTGAAGCAGATATGTTTGGACGGAGCATGTCTGTACAGACGTAGCTGAAGGGAGACAGATAAGACACATTTTTTTCTGGTACCAGTAGATCAGGATTTTCCGTCAGCTGACCACGTTCTTGACTGGTCCAACGGGTTTGTATGGTCTGAGCACCCCTTGTTTCAGCCAGAGAATTGCTCCCAGTTGTCGTCTATTTCTACACAAGTTAAAGATCAGGAGAACTGAGCAGTGAGGCCCAGAGTCTTTGATGTAGTCTGTCATAGAAGTCTTTTCAGCCCCATGTTTGTGTTCCAGCAGGTTTCCTCTCACTGTTTCCAGACCGCCAGATGAATCAGAATCAGAGCTGTCTTTAAAATGATCCGGGAGGAGAGGGGAAGAGGGGGTGTGGCTTCAGCAAGAGCAAAATCTAGTCCGGCAGGATTTGTAAGAAATCTTTTTGTAGACCTAAGTGCACTTAAGAGTGAGACTTCACCATTATTGTATGGACTACTGACCTCATTTAGCCTTTTTTTAAATGATGTTCTCATGTATAGGAAAGAAGTGTCTATGAGTTTTTGCACATTTAATATTAATACAATAAAGGAAAATATACATTTAACAGGCTGTAGAAAAATAAAAAGCTTGTTTTATGTACAAGACTTGTCAAATTGTTACATCTAAATGGGTAAATAAACAGGTGGAGAAAGTAACTCTGCAAGAACTGATATGAAACATATATGCTAATTTATGTAGTTAAGGTTTTACTGTTCCCCCTATTTAGAATTAACGTTTATATTAAACTATTTTTTTGTCGCACAGGAGCAAAAGTAAATTTCATGATCTGAATTTTGTGATTACAGGAAAAAAACATTTAGAGTAAATTGATCTTTTCTGCACCTCTAAGAATCAGCACAGATGACAGCCAATGGGCAAGCAGATAAGTGTGAACCTAAACAGTACTGGAAGCACAACAGATTGAATCAAAGGAGGGGTGGCCATGGTGCAGTGGTAGGGCGGTCGACTCCGAGCAGAAGCTTGCAGGTTCAATGTCCACCCAATGTGTCGAAGTGTCATTGGGCAAGACGCTGAACCCCAAATTGCCTCTGGTGGAAGGTTGGTGCCAGTGTTCAGCAGCGGAGCTACCATCAGTGTATGAATGTGAATGTGATGCTAGTGTAAATGTTTTTTTGCTGAAAATGGTGACACAATTTACTTGAATTTTAAAAAGATTTTGCTGAAAATCCAAAAGTATTGATATAAAAAGGTGTTTTCTAAAAGACTGGAAATTTTTGTTAAAGAACTATGAAATAGTGCTGAAGTTTACCCAAATTTCTGAAAACTGGTATAAAATTGCATTAAATCCCTAATACATGTCAATTTTGCTGAAGTATTTAGTTTTGTGTTGCTTAATTACAGCTAAACTCTGAATTAACCCAAAAAGCTAGCACAATAAAAACTAGCTAAACTCAAAATATCCTAAAATTCTTCATTAAACTGTGATAGTCAAAAAACGTTTGCACGTTGCTAAAAAAGAAACTAAACTTTAAATTAGCCTAAAAACTCCAGTAGATAATAAATTAGCTAAAAATGGTATCATGTCGCTAAAATATTAGCTAAACTCCAAATTATTTTTAGAATACTACAAAAGATGAAACATAGTTCATGATATATTTTATTATTAATATTTCAAGACTTTCTCATTCATTTCCTATAGGGCATATTTTGCTCAATATTTAAAAACCATGAAGGTTATGAATATCAAAAATAATATCCTGAACGTTTTGATACCAAGATGAAGGAAATCGCTGAAAGTCTGATTGAGTTTTTACTCGCTGAAAGAGAGAGTGAGAATGCTGCAAAGCACTGTACTATAGTACTATAGAACTATAGTACATGCAGATTATTAACTAATGTGCTCCTGCTACTGTTTTTTATCTGCTCTAGAGTGAACACATCCAAGCAAGGCTTTACAGGGTTTAATTTTGGATTAACAACTCCACCGGGACTGAACTTGGTCTTGAATCAGGGAAATACAAGTATGTTTCCATCCCTCTGTCACATAGCCTACAGTTGTCAGACTCCATCTGTTTAATATTACTTTAAGATTATCTAACAAGTTTTTAGGTTTGACTTTTGTGTTCTGCTTGTTACAAACTCAGATAGTCAACTTTATTGTTAAATACATTCAGTAAAATTGTTTTTAAGAGCAATTTTCCCTACATTTATCTCAAATCTATGTGACATATCCCTCACCACACCCTCTTTTACTTGTTGAACTCCCCAGCAAGCAAGACCTGCAGCCAGCAGAACCTGATGATTGAGTCCTGATGACTAATCATCTTTCACCGTTCAAGTTGCTCAACTTTAGGCTATTATATCTGCTCTGTTTGCACTATAAGGTGTTGCATGAACTGATGACTGAGTGTTGATAACAAAGCAGTGCATGTGTGTGCGTGTGTGTGTGTGAAGTGCACTATGGAGGGTGTACCTCGCCTTCACCATGAGGTAGCTGGGATAGGCTCCAACAACTCCCATGACCTTTCACAGGACAAAGCAGGAATGGAAGATGGATGGTGTTTCATAAATAGATTGAACTGAAGTTGTGAATGTTATGTGTATCATAGTTCATGATGGTCATAAGACAGATAAACTACTACAAATCTTTCAGATGGTAAAATGATTGGAAGATTTGTTTCCCTGTCAATGTCCTGAAAAGAGGCTAAAAAATGAAGCCTTGCTCTCTAAAACGAAATGATCTTTGACATGGAGCACAGCAATATCTCGGTCTAAATGGGAATTTTTTAAGTGATTCAGTTTAAAAAATGAAACGTGTTCTATCTTGATTACAAACAGACTGATATATAAGGTAAAAAATACATTTCTCAGAAAAAATGAAGTTGTAAAAAGATTCAACACTAGATGATCTAAGTTTCACCCTCTAGATTGTTGTTCACCTTTCAGTTGATCCCACTGCAGTTTTGCACAAGTGGTTTGTCAGAGCGATTCGGTGTTAGATGTCCTTCCTGACATAATCCCGTATTTCTTAGGCACAGAGAAACCCAGATGGGCAGCCGTCTGTCTTTCATGCGGTTCAGCTCTGATATCCGTCTGTCCTCAGCCGACTGACATTTAGAAAAAAACGCTTTTATCTTTAAGCGTTTTTGACACCTATCAATTCTGCTTAAGTCCATATTTAAAAACCTTACATTTTCAATGGGAAATTGTCAGCAAAATACTAGACTGATGCAAAGTTGTAGTGAAGAACCACCAAGATCAACAATCACAACAAATAATTATTTTTATTTTCTAAATTGTATAATTGACAACTTATTGCCAAAAATACAAATTTATTTCAGAAAAAACTATTCAATAACAACAAAAATAAAAGTGCACATCTCAGTTATACTTTAAAAAAATTAAGATACATTTGAAAACAAAAGTAATTCACAACCCAAAAACATTGTATTTACATACTTGAGCACTGACTCAAGTAAAGTATCTTGTATTTTATTTTTATCTAAACACAATCACAAAACTTTCAGACAAGTTATACATGGTTTACATTATTTATTTTTTCAATGTATTTTTTACATTGGTATTTTAAATTTGCAATACTTTGAAAAGACAACTCCTTAAGGTTTCATTCTAATGTTCATTCCTCTCTATAAAGAACCCTAACCAGGTATTTTCATGCATTTAAGAGTAATCCTCTAAAAACTTTTACTCTCAAGTAGCCCCTCCCATACCCACGAAACGAGCAGGTTCTCACCATAGACATAATAGAAAGATAGACGCCGCATCGCTTGTCGCCCCTATTGGAGCTGACGTCTCAACGCGCCGCCATCTTGACGAGGTCAAAGTGCCCCTGCAGTGCCATTGTTTTCTAATGAGGAATGTTTCTGAGAGTTAAAAAAAACATGTTTTATGCTTTTAACATAATATATCATATGATTATGGTATTTTAATGAAGAAAGAATTGATTTAATATGCAAAACAAGTTTGATAGTTTATTTTATTTATTTATTTATTTGAATTTTCTCCATCTGAGAGGGGTTGAAAAACAATTTTAACTCATCAAACCTACCAAAAAACACAGAAAAAAACATGTAATGGCATCTCAGTAAAAATAATGTGTTTCAAATGTTAGGGGGAAATTTGTTCAGCCTTAACAAAGAAAATCAAACACATAATAGACTTTATCCTCACTATGACATTAATGCACAATAAACATTTCAACATCTGCTACGTTACAGAATAAAAATAACGAAATACATTTTGTTTTAGTAAACAAGAAACTTCAAAACTATGAGAACATACATACTTATATACTTAGTTGTGCACAAAATGCCACAACTAAAACCCCTGAAAAGAACTTGTGTAGACAGTTTCTTGCGTGTGCTGGCACTCTGAAACTCCAGAGTAGTCATTTTGCCATGTGGTGCAGCCGTACTTTATGAAAAAGAGTCCGGTCAAAATCATCCGGTTTAAAACTGCTCACTGCAGAGCCTGGAGAACTCGGTGACAACAAAATCCTGTCTTCTCATCGCAACTTCCCATCTCCTCCGTAATTCCACCTCACTGGGAACCTCGGAAATTATATAAGAGGAAAAAATATTAACAATATAGTAAAATAATACACGAGGGAGGAACAGTTTTTGCCGCTAGCATATTTGCTGTTAGCCATAACGTCGTTTACGATTACACGTTCAGGTGGCTTGAAAAATTTGTAAAAAAAAAAACAATGTTAAAACTTACTTGTGAAATGTAATTCCACGTGATCGGCTCTGAATCGAGCGCCGATTATTGCATCCGAAGGCTGCACAAGCAAAATGCATGGTTGCAATCGGTTGCGATTCTCCGTTCAGTGGTTCAGTCTATGTGGTTGTGAATGTAGCCTAGCTTAGGTTGACCCCAGCAATATGGCGGCTCCGCTGGTTCACTCAGGATCACGTGATGCGGCGTCTATCTTTCTATGTCTATGGTTCTCACGATCTGACGCCACAGAGTGAGACCGCCCCTTTCAGGAAGAGTCTGCTCTGACAGCTCCGCCCCCAGTCTAACATCAGCAGTAATGTCCTCCTGGAACAGTTCATATATTACTGTCTTCTGCTCATCGTCTTGAATCCAAAATTCAATCATATCACAGACGTACTCCTCTGTTACTGAGAGTGTTTCCTCTTGATCTGCCTGCATCGGTGTATCTGTCTGTTTCACTTCAACTTCAAGCTGATCCACGTCCATCGTTCTGCACTCGTGTTAAGTAAAGATTGTCATAAAACTTGCGTAATCAAAGAATGTAAAGCAGATTTACATTACAAAACCACAGTTTTCTTTGTGAAGAATCTCTTTGTAATTTGTCTTTAATTTCACTTATATACATTTTTTGTGTTCACATTGATGAAGTTCGGACTATTTAATGATCAATTTTGTATCTAATCAGGTTATAAATGATATAAACGACAGAAGAGAAATAACACAATAGATACTTTTCTATCACCCACATGATACATATCGTCACATCCTCCAGTACTACTGGTAATATACGTACCGGGGGCGTGACGGAGGCAAGCACACATAAAGTTCTCTGATTTCTATATGTTGCACTCCTGTAACAGCGAGCAATGGTCTGACGGTCAGTCAAGTGGAGCGCTTCCCAAAGTCACACAAGAACAGTTTTACAGATTTTGGAACTCTGCACACAAAATTGCACTGGATTTTTAGGTGCACCAGCAATATTTGAACAAAGTTTAGGCTTTAAAGTGCACCTTATAGTGTGGAAAAACCGGTATTTCATAAAGTTCTCTCTAAAGACTTTGTCTGAACTGCTTCCAGCTGGATATGAGCTGGCTGTGAGTGTGCTGGGCTAGAGCTGTACTGGCATCAAGGTGGTTCACACGACGAACAGCAAGATGGTAGAATCACTCGGTGAACCTGTTGAGCTAAAATGTTCACGCTGATTTTTTTCAGGCATGCTACGAGCAACAGGTCATAGTAAACTCTTATGCAACTCTCAAGAGTAAATGAAGGTGAAGACGGTGAGATTCAGGAATGCAGAAGTGTCTTTCCAGTTCTGTTCTTGTGATGAGTGCATGGTCTTTGTGTGTGTTCGATGCAGGAGCTAAGACAACTTAGACGTAGTTTGTGTTGGTATCCTACTGGCGTCCTATTATGGATCATTACGTGCATGCAGCATTTTTGTAATTTGCATAGCACTCCACACGAGCATGTTCTACAACAATTGAACATTCCATTTTCATGACATGACTAAGTCTCAAGCAGGAGAAATCTTTTTTTTTTTTTTATCATTATCGCAAATTTCACTGATGTAATTGTTCACCAAGTACATGTCATGTACTGTGTGTCACGTCGTATCAAGGAAACATGTCATATTTTACCCTCTTAATAAGTCTCAAGAAGTGACAAAGACAATCTGCTTGTGACAACGCTAATCAAACAGTGATAAACTTTGTCACAGTTTTAACATTCTGATGCTGATTGACCTAAGTACAGCTCTGATACCATCAACCGTAAAAATACCTTCAAATACTTTGTGGAAATGTATAGATTTTTTTTAATTTAGATCCTAGATGCTGTCAGTCAGCATGTTTCTGTGTTCCCCATAACCAGGGTCTGCAACCTGAGGCTCCACAGCCACATTCAGCTCGAATCCGTCCATTGTGGCTCTTTGGCTTCAAAGAGAACTTCCAACTGAACTAATTAATTAACTAATCAATTCATGTTTAGATGTTTGACATGTCAGGCTGAAAATCACACTTTTTAAAGCTTTTTTTTTTTTGCTAAATTAGTATCTCCTGAAGTTTTTTGAGCTAATTTTGGGTTGAGGTAAAGTTTTAGCAACATGCTAGCTTTTTTGGTTAATTTAACATCTATTGAGATTTTGTTTGGGCTAGTTGGTAGTCAAGCTAATATTTTTGCAACATCCAACATGTTAGCGTTTTTGGGCAATTTGGCATCTACTGAGGTTTTTTGAGCTAAGTTCTGAGTTAAGCTAAAATTTTTGGGTATTGTGCAAATAATTTTAGCACTTTCAGCAAATTCTTTTAGCAATTTTTTAAATAGCCAAAGCATCATCATCTAAGTTTAAAAAAAAACTCACAGCATTATCACAGGAAATTCAACTTTTCTAGTAATTGTTGTTGTTTTGCTGGTACATTGTGAATTTTGTAGAAAACTGTGGGGGTTACATTCTAAGAATAATATGTGATAGATGATATCAAAACCCCTCATTATATTTCTCAGACAAACATGAATATTTTCATGCTTTTCTCTTTCGCTTAAACTCTTAAGGCTCAAACTTTTTTAAAAGTAAATCCAGTAATAAAGAGTGAAAATAAAATCTGCTGGAGATAGAAGATTTATGTGATAATGGGAAATCGCATTGTGTACAGGGGACGCAGTATGAAGGAAACTGACTGACAAGGTCAACAACCAATCAGGAATTTAAAAAAAACAGTGTACTGTAAAATTTAAAAAAAAAAGGCATGCAAAAACACAACATTTCACTGACAAAAAAAAATCCACAAAACAGTGAGACCGTCAACTTTTATTTTACCACGTTTAAAAACAATTCATGTGAACCAGTTAAAACTGAAGTATTTTGTCTGCTTGGAGGCTGGATCCTCAACCAAATAAACAGGTTTTGTGAAGCAGAACATGCAGGTTTGATAATTAAAGGATAACCAAACAGGGAAGTTGGAGGCTGACTCCATTCTCAGCCCAGATTTGAAAAATGCCAAAACGCGGGGGGGCCAGAGGAGCCAGAGGTTGTGGCTTGGATCTATGATTGATAGTTGGGCTAGCTTCATGTAGCATACACTGGGTCTTCAATATAGAAAGTGGTTTGTCATTGTTATGTTGCTACCAGGGGGCAAAGTGATCTAAGTTTCCTCACAGAACTTTCTGAGGAGGTTGAGGATTTCCCGCCTCCAACTTCTCCCGAGGCCGGCACTCATGGTCCAGAAGCTTATTGTTTCAAGCTGCTGGCTCAAGACCATTGACATTTATTACATTTAAAAGCTCAGTTCTACAGATTCTGGTACACAGGTAAAAATTGTTCATTTGACAGCAGTGTGTTACCTGTAACACTTGTAGTTGCGATTCTTGCACTGTTTACAGCTTAGTTTTTAGAGATAATAAAGGTAAATATAAAGTGTAGCTGAGGGTTTTCAGGCAATAATTATAATCTTTATTTATATAGCACATTTCAATATAAAAATCACCAAGTGTTTCACAGTAAAACAAAGAGTAAAACACAAAGTATCAAAACAGAGTATAAAAACAAAATCTAAAAGCAGAATTAAGAAAAGGCAATTTAAAAAACGATGAGTCTTTAGCTGCTTTTTAAAAGAAAACACTGATTCTACAGATCTGAGGCTGAGAGGAAGGGAGTTCCAGAGAGATGGAGCCACTGCTGCAAAGACTCTGTCACCTTTAGATGATGATGATCTCAGGGACCTGCTGGGAGCATACGGCTGCACGAGGTCCTTTATGTAGGCCGGTGTTTGGTTATTAACAGCTCTGTAAGTTCAAACCAGGATCTTGAACTGCATTCTGTAGTGATAGGGAGCCAGTGCAGCTGGATTAACAGCAGGGTGACATGAGAACACTTGGAGGATTTGGTTAAAAGCCTTGCAGCAGCGTTCTGGACAACCTGAAGACCTTCTAGAGATTTTTTACTCAGACGTGAAGATGGAAATACAATAATCAAGACGGGAAGAAATAAAGCATGAATGAGCATCTCCATCTCAGAACAGGATACAACTGGACTTATTTTAGCAATGTTTTTTAAATGATAAAAACAAGAACGAACAAGTGCAGCGACATGAGAGTCAAGAGATAAAACTGGGTCTAGAGTTACCCCGAGGTTTCTGACAGAGGGCCTGACAAAAGATGCAAGTGGACCAAACCACTGGACTATCTGAGGGAGGTGTTTGTCAGGAGCACAAACGAGGACCTCAGTTTATCATCATTTAGTTGGAGAAAGTTGTTGCTCATCCGACTCTTGACCAAATCCAGACACCTACATAAAATCTGTATCTTAAAAATATCCTGAGGATTAAAAGACACATAAAGCTGAATGTCATCAATATAAAAGTGATAAGAGATGTGATTAAAAGTTCTTAAATGTGTTACAAAGGTAGAAGATATAATATAGACAGTAGAGGTCCCAAAACAGAGCCTTGTGGCACACCGGAAGAGAGAGATGCAGAGGAAGACTTAAACTGAAGGTCTGATGAGGAACAGAGTCTGTGAGTAGTAAAATGTCACTAGCATAAAAGCTAACATGTAAAAAAAACAAACAATCCGTTCATTAAATCCATCACCAGGACAGAATTTGCTGGATTCAATGCCAACTGCACTCAGCCTCTGTTCCCTAACTTCCAAGTCCACTGGAAAGTTGTAGATTATTTGGCAACGGTGGGCAGAACACCTGACTACGAGCCATGCTAAAGCTAACAACCGTCCACATCAGAATCGAAGATGGGCTTATACTGGAGATCAGAGCACCATAATATCAAACTTCTGGGACTCATATCTGTTAACCAATCACAAAATTCAACTGCAATACCTCGTTACAACCTGTAGGGCGCAGCGCACAGATGGTTATTTACTTTGGTTCTTTTTTTTTTTCTTTTTAGGAATTAAACAAGTTTTGTCAAAAATTACCAACAACCATCAACATCAGTTTTATAAGACCCATTTATAGAGGTCAACAACAACAAAAAAAAGGTGGATTAAGTGTTTGGTTACCCTTTAAACAAGAGAATGGTCTAATCAAAGTCCTTGAAAGAAGTGTCGTTGTTTTTTGGTATATCTGCCCCACACACCACCACTAATCCATGAATCAGATTTTCTACCAGCGAGGAGCAACAAGAGTCAGAGTAAACTTAAGAGAAGCATGGCTTTGACCTTTGAGGAGTTACTCAACAACACTCACATGCAGTCTCTTTTAAGCAGAGAGGGACAACTTGTAGCACAACAACTGAAAGCTTTTATCATGTGTAGGTCCAAGTTCACATATCTCTAATTACTCGAGTTTCAAATAATAATTAACCAGAATATATCTCAAGCTTTCATTCCTCTGACTTCTGCCCTGCTTTTTGCCATCGGTCTTTTCATTGTGATAAGTAATTAGCTTTGAAAAAAATAACAATTGATTCTCTTACAATTATTTATTAAACGGCTCTGTAAAGATGTGGCTCACGTTTTTGTTTCAACTGCATAAGTAATGGCCTGCACTGTTGCCTCTCAAAGAAATAAATACATCAAATCTTCACATGACCCACAGTTTTAAAATAATTTATACCTTAACAAGTGCATCAAAGGATTGTAGTGGAGCTCACTAGCATGCTACAGTGGAGCTCGCTAGCATAGGATAGCGGAGCTCACTAGCATACTACAGCGGAGCTCACTAGCATGCGACAGTGGAGCTCACTAGCATGCGACAGCGGAGCTCGCTAGCATGCTACAGTGGAGCTCGCTAGCATGCGACAGCGGAGCTCACTAGCATGCTACAGCGGAGCTTGCTGGCATGCTACAGCGGAGCTCACTAGCATGCTACAGTGGAGCTTGCTAGCATGCTACAGCGGAGCTTGCTAGCATGCTACAGCGGAGCTCACTAGCATGCTACAGCGGAGCTCGCTAGCATGTTACGCGGAGCTCGCTAGCAATGCTACAGTGGAGCTCGCTAGCATGTTACAGTGGAGTTTGCTAGCATGCTACAGCGGAGCTTGCTAGCATGCTACAGCGGAGCTCGCTAGCATACTACAGTGGAGCTCGCTAGCATGCTACAGTGGAGCTCGCTAGCATGTTACAGGGGAGCTTGCTAGCATGCTACAGCGGAGCTCGCTAGCATGCTACAGCGGAGCTTGCTTGCAATGCTACATTGAAGCTCACTAGCATGCTACAGCAGAGCTCACTAGCATGCTACAGCGGAGCTCGCTAGCATGTTACAGTGGAGCTCGCTAGCATGCTACAGTGGAGCTCGCTAGCATGTTACAGTGGAGCTTGCTAGCATGCTATAGCAGAGCTCGCTAGCATGCTACAACAGGGCAGCATAGCATGCTACAGTTGAGCAGTTTATTATTCTGTTTTTTTTTTTTATATTTTGAAACTTAAACCTGCTGCTTTAATTTTGAGTTTAGTTTGTTATGTATATACCTTTATTAGTTGTCTGGAGAAAAAGAAAAAATCTTGCATCATGTTCTTTTAGTGCAGGGCTGCTCATTCCTGGCCTCGAGATCTACCACCTTGACTATTTCCAGATCTCCAAGCCTGCACCTGCTGATTGGCTCAGTCAGATGTCTCCACAATCTGATTGAAAGGACACACCTGGTCCAGGTAATCAGCAGGCAAGCAGTACAGGGAGAGCTGGAAACAGGCAGGGTGGTAGATCTTGAGGACCAGGAATGAGCAGCCTGTTTTAGTGCATCTGGATGTTGAAAGGATGACTGTAGATAAATATTCAAACTAATCAATCCCGAGTAACATAATCAGGACTCACTTGCATGTCTCCTCCCACACCAGAGGGACCTTTCTCTGAGTATGAACCATGTTCAGCACTTCTTCCTACACTCCCATCAGCCACCGCTTCAGTCTTCTCCATGCATATTGATCATCATCATCCTCATCAGAACCACCAGCATTTAAACTCTCTCCAGCCTAACTTCAGTGTGAAGTCTAAATTGTGATTCTGAGCAGTTTTTTTGAGTTTGATTCTGTTTTTGACAATCGTCTGTTTTACGTTCTCTGTCTCGTCTCTGTGTTTTTTGAACCGTCTATGTCTTGCTCTTGCTCTGTTCCATTAAACCATTTGAACATGGATCCAAACGTCTCAGTCTCTTCATCACCGCAATGCTTTGTTATCTTTGAGTGGTCTAGAGCGTTTTACTCAGAGTTGTCTGAATGGATCAAAATATTGCTCATTCATGAGTAAACTATCATTATAAAGATTTTAAAAGCCCAAAGTTATTTTGCATGATAAAAGCCTTTTAATAGAGATCCTGTCCATGATAAGAATTGAATAATCACCATGGAATAAAAAGTCTGCCTCAAGCGCAACTTCTTCAAATCATTCATGAAACACTTGCTGTAGTCACGGGTCTGCAACCTGCAGCTCGAGTCACACGAAGCTCTTTTCCCCTTCCACAGTGGCTTCCTGATAAAGAAAAATAAAATAATAGTCATTTTTAAAAGTAACGGTTGCTAATTTTGTGTTTCTCATACACTTTTCTACTGGATCATTAAACAATCATGTTTCATGTTTATACTCCTGATTGTGTGTGATTATGATATCACACACAAAACTGTACATTTAGAACCAATACTTTTACTTAGTGCTGTGAATCAATTCAAATAATCAATCGTGATTAATCACACTTGTGTGTTGTGATTAATCACGATTAATTCCAATGTTTTTCTAGGTTTATTTTATACAATAATATGCAACTTTTGAGCAATAACAGGCCAGAGAGACAATTTTCCTTTAATTTTATTGACTGAAATCTTTACATTAATATAGTTTTGACTAAAAAGTATAAATGGTGAGCATGTAATACATCAACAGTAAAATAAGCAGAACTCTAAAACTTTTTATTGGTAGCTTAACTCAGAGAAAACAAAGATGCTGATATAGAGTACTAACAACCGATTGAATATTTATTTATTTTGCAAGTTATAAGCGGGAAAGCGGAGGTTATTCTGTGGAAGCCTGAACCACCAAGCAAAGTGAAAAAGAAGTGTAACTAATAAAAATGATGAACGCGCTAAATCTTCTTTATTTAATCGTGTGTGTTTATGCGTTAATGTTCACAGCCCTAAAAAATAAACTAATAAAGCCAACTGTTTGATAGATTTACTTCATATTAAATGTTATACAGCCCAATAATACGTATTTTTTGCTAGTTCTAAAGTTTTATTTAGATTAAAATGACACATTTCTAGATTAACAAGTGACTAATTTTAGAGCAGAAGACCTTCAGAAATGAAGGATCAAGAATACAAATTTCAAACTGTTTTATTATTGTTAAGAAATGTGTCATTTAAAGAAGCTTGTATTGATGATTTATTATCATTTATTATTAAATAAAATAAAAAAAACGCACAGCACAAAACTCAGTGTAATCGTCCCTTCAATGTAGAAGTGGTGAATTGCTTCAGTGGCTGTTTCTGTTTGACATATGAATGTTGCATTTCCACATTAGAGTTGGGCTCTTTCATTGTGAGAATCTCATGATCAATACAGGGAAATAAAGAATCATTTGAATATCCAGAGAGCAGATCTCTCCTTTAGCTGAACATCAGCTGCATCTTCAGGGTTTATTCAAAGACTTGTGTGGTTTTCCAGAGTCCTGGGAGTCCTGAACTTTACCAATAACCTTTATTGTGTGGCTCTCCTGCAGTCTGATGCTGAAATACAGATGCAGCTTCAGAGACGTTAGAGTTGGACCAAAACCTTGATGGATGGTGAACGTTTGTGAGGACTCTCAGGCTGTAAATGTGCAGCAAAGAGAAGTGAAGATGAAGAGAAATCCTCAAACAGAAGCAGAATCTCTGCAGTTTCAGATGCAGCTGCAGGAAGATCAAATCAGGATGATACCTTTATTTATTTTCCATTTATTTGACAAATAACCTTAATAAAGCAGCATTTGGATAAAGAAAATAGGTGGGATTCTGCAACTTCTACAGAAACTTGAGAGTCTTTAAAAGAATCGATTGAACTTTTGGATAATTTCTTTTCCATTAGGTAAGAATCCAAAATGATCATCTGACTCTGAATTTCAGTTCTTGCAGGATCACAACTTTTTTTCTGTGGGTGGAAAGGCCTGGTTGAGGTCAGAGGTCAGAGGAGAATGGCCAGATCTGGTTCCAGCTGATTCTAGATCCAGATCTCTATATTTAGAGATAAATATGCGCATCCCCTCTGCATTTATCCGGACTTGGGACCGGCACAAGGGAGCACTGGAATGTGCCCCTGAGGTTGCATAACATACAATGCTGTTTTGTTTTTTAATTAATAATAATATGAATTAACATTTTTTTAGGGCAAAACCTGAGCACCAGGAGAAAACCCAAACATATATTTTTTTAACAAACAATATTTTAAAATGATTAAAAAATAATACTAATAAAGATAATAAAGATTTTGTCTTTAAGCGTCACCGATGACGCTTAAAGACAAAATTTTTAACATACTGTAACATTGCATGTTTGTTTTTTTTTTTTTTTTAATTTTTGTTTTTTTACAAAACAAAACTATATTTTAAAATGATTAAAAAATAATACTAATACAGATAATAAAAAAAATTATCTAACTTTCCTACTTATTATCTAACTTACTTACAAACTTACTATCCTACTGATTTACTAATCTAAGTAACTAACTAATTAAAAATAATAATAATAAATAAAAACTAAAATAAAGAAGGCACCAAAAAAACCAAAGCACATTAAAAAAACAACTATCTTATTTTTATAACCAAAACATCAGAACACCAGTCTTTGTTCCAGCTAAAGTCGTTTTTCTGTCTCTACTTATACTGGCGTTTGCTTGCTGGTGTGAGAGTCTTTTTAAATCTCCTCCACAGGGAAATTTTCTCTCCACTGGTGTTCTCAGATTCATCGGCGGACTCGTCTTCTTCGTCATCTGAAGTTTCTATCTCCTCATCATCTGTTTCTTCCATGTCCACAGAGGCTTCTTCTTCTTCTTCTTCGTCAGTGGACATTTCCTCTGCAGGGTCTGTAGATCTTTGATCTGGGATGACCACAGAAGTCTTACTCTTGTACTTGCGCCATCCTGCTGGTGTCAGAGCCTTTTTGAATCTCCTCCACAGGGAAATTTTCTCTCCACTGATGTTCTCAGATTTATCAGTGGACTCGTCTTCTTCATCATCTGAGATTTCAACTTCGACATCTGAAGTTTCATCTTCAGGTTCTTTCAGGTCTTCTTCTTGGAGAAGATCTTGTTCAGAAGCCGTCTCTGGTTCTGAAGCTTCTGTCTGAGCTGGTACCTCTTCAGAAATGTCCTCCAAAGATTGTGGGAGTGAATCTTCTATTTCATATTCAGTCACATCAGTAAAGGTCCATGGCAGTCCTAAGTCAGATTTATCTGTCTTCTTCTGCTCATGTCTTGCATTGATGGCATCTCTTCGTTTGGCCAAACGAGTTCTGAACTTTATGGTGACTGGTTTACAGATCCTCCATTTTTTGTTGGGAGGACATTCTGTTGTTTCCATGTCTGTAGAAATCCTGCGTTTCCTGGAAGGTTCTGCAGTCAGTGGTTGATCTTGTTCAGAAACAAACACTGAATCAGAAACTTGAACCTGGACAGATTCTTCACTGACAGTTTCCTGAGATTCTGGAAGTGAATCTTCTATTTCAGGTTCAGAAACTAACACTGGATCAGAAACCTGAACTTGGACAGATTCCTCCTCAACAATATTTTCCATAGACTCCATGACAGTCTCTTCAGGAACAGACTCCACTGATGGTGAATCAGTTTCCTCTGTTTTCTGATCAAGACTGATGTTATCTTGAATTTCTTGGTCAGCCAAAGGTGCGCTGACTGGCTCACAGGTTTCCAGTTCCTCTGATGAAGGGATTTCCTTTGTTTTCTTATTCCTCTTACGCCTCTTGCGCTTTTTGGACGGTTCTGGAACCTCTCGTTGTTCAGAACCTAAATCTGAAACTTGAACTTGGACTGATGATTCATCACTGACATGTTCCAGAGATTGTGGGAGTGGATCTTTTATTTCAGGTTCAGAAACTAACACTGGATCAGAGACTTGAACTTGGACAGATTCCTCCTCAACAACATTTTCCATAGACTCCATGACAGTCTCTTCAGGAACAGACTCCACTGATGGTGAATCAGTTTCCTCTGTTTTTTGGAGATCAAGACTGATGTTATCTTGAATTTCCATGTTGCTGATTGGCTCACAGGTTTCCAGTTCCTCCAGTGAAAGGATTTCCTTTGTTTTCTTATTCTTCTTGCGCTTCTTGCGCTTTTTGGACGGTTCTGGAACCTCTTGTTGTTCAGAACCTAACTCTGGCTCTGAAACTTTCATTTCCACTGATGCCTCTTTCGTGGTCTTCTCAGATTCTTCTTTTGGGACAAGCAAATCCTGGGTTTGGTCCGTAGACTCCACAGGTGGGACAGATGCTTGCAGTGTTGTCACTTGCTCAGAAAGCTCCTCCACCTGGGACTGAAGTTTTCTGGCCCATTTGGTCTTTAATCGTAGTTTTACGTTCATCTGTTGGTTCAAGTCGGTTTGTTCCTCCAGACCCTCTTCCATCATTTTGGCTTTTGCCTTCAACAACTGTTTACATCGTTGAAGTTCCTTTCTCGTTCCCGCCTGAGTTTGACGTTGCATCCTTCAGTTTTGGTTTCAACTCTTGGAGCAACTGCCAGTGTCTTTCACACTTCCTCTCAGTGGAAATTCTTTTCTGTTTGAGTTGGGATAAATACTCATTTTTTTCGTACAGCTGTTCCAAGAGACGGTCCCGTTCTTGTTTCAGGGCAGACAAATCCTTTTTGACAGAAGGTCTTTCTTGTTTTTCCACTGCAGGATTTTCATCCAGTGGATACTCTGTAGGTTTGTCTGCAAAAGTAACTTTTTTTACAGGTTTCCCTGTTTCAGTCATTTTTGTCGTGACTAAGATTGAAGGTTTTCCTGTTTTATTCATGTTTCTCTCAGGTAGCGTTGTAGAACTGATTATGAATCACAGTGTTAAGAAAACAGAGGCGTTCAAATGTCTTGTGAGTTCACTTGGTCTCTTCTGGATTCTTTAGTTACTAATGATATCTTCAGCAGATTTTCATCCTATTTAAGGATTTTCTGAGGTGATGATTGATGACGTCATGTACGCAAAATGACGTCTTAAATGGCAACGACGAGTTCAAAAGTGGACCGTACCATTATGTGAAAAGCGCGGGGGGGGGCCGCGGGGGGCGGCGGGGGGGGGGGGGGGGGGGTGGGGGGGGGTCGATTGGAATGGTACAGTCCACGTGATGAGTTAGTTTTCGGAGCAGGCGCGTTGGGAAGAATTTGGTTGATTTTGAGAACGGAAACACCGAGCGGCGGCTTCCTGAAATGATAAACAAACTTGTGGATTTAGGAACCGCCCATCTATTCATGCGGATGCAGGAGAAAAACAGGTGAGCTGCAGGTAAACCTCGTCTTTCTGCGACACAAACTATCGTAGTGAGGGAAGTTGTGTAGGAACTGATGTGGTGAACATCCGGAAGGAAGGGGGGACACTTTAGGAGGACGGACTCAGAGCTAGCAGTTTGAAAAGGTTTCGTGTTGCGGCAGGACTGGATCTAAGGAAGGAAAAAGCGGCGCGAGCCTTCCAGGAAACCCTCCTATGTTGATGGTGTAAACAGTTGAAAAGTTACAGTATGTTAAAGATTTTTATTAAATCTTTATTAGTATTATTTTTTTTATCATTTTAAAATATTGTTTTGTTAAAAAAAACAAAAAACATAAATGTTTGGGTTTTCTCATGGTGCTCAGGTTTTCCCCTAAAAAAATGTTCATTAATATTATTTTGTTTTGTAAAAATTAAAAAAATAAGTTAGTCACGCATGTAATGCAACCTCAAGGGGGCACATTCCAGTGCTCCCTTGTGCCGGTCCCAAGTCCGGTTAAATGCAGAGGGGATGCGCATATTTATCTCTAAATATCCACCTTATTCCTATGCCCCATGAGCCTTTGCGTGAATTATGTGTGATACTTCCTGTAGACGCCGGAAGTAGCATTTATTTACATTACAACTGTAGAGCCGACAGCGCAATCCCCCTTGTTTTGGATCTATAACTACATATAAATGTGGAAACAGCAGCTGTCATGTCTTTAAAGAGGCGACGTAACAATTCTGGTACTGTTAAAATTGAAGGATGAGCTTAAAAAATGTCCAAACATAACATATAGTAGCATTTCTAGCTACTTTCTCAGTTCGGTTGCGGCAGATGTTGAAGCTCTGAACAATCTTAAAGCTCCGAGACATATCAATACCTTCATACATGATTATTTCTGCTGGAGTTACCACACAGTGCTGATCAATTGTAACTTTATCGTTTTACGTGCTTGTGTTTACATGCTGCGAGAGCCAATGAGGGTTGCATCGCGCAGTGTAGCTTTAGCCCGTTTCATGTTTTGACAAAGTCAGCTGTGGTTTAAACATCAGTAATTTTTGAATAGTTAATACCAGGAGATGCAGCAATTACACAGAAAATATCGTCCCTGTTCTTGTGACGCTGCAGCAAATTCACCGCGCTGTCAGGTATCTGTAGTACCCGGCGTCTCTTCTTCTCTGGTGGTCTGGAGTAACCCAACCAGAACGTCGGATACGGATTTTCCTCCGGGGTACTTTATCCACAAAATGAAACGAACATACATGTAAAGTCTTAAGTGGCTTCTTAAGATTTACATTTGGAGCCAAATCCTTCTGACTTCATCCTCGCCCGATGGACGGTAAAATCTGTACCGAGGGCAGCTGCACTCCCTCTTCGTCAGCGGCCCATGTTCCACACAACGCTCCTTTAAGCCACAAATTTAATTTAGTTTGGGTGTTAGAACAACCATGAGCTGCGTAAAACTATTTTTGAAACTTTTGAGGGATTAAGTAAAACACGCTTCTAAAGTTTCTATGCACCGCTAAAGCTAACAAAATCGCCAACTTTCAATGGAAACAAATAGCGCTGTGTGACTTCCGGTTGCTATACCGGAAGTTGCCCCCATAACCCGTTTTACATCAGAGGCCCCAGGAATAAGGTGGATAGAGATCTGGATCTAGATCAGCTGGAACCAGTCTGGCCATTCTCCTCTGACCTCTGACCTCAACCAGGCCTTTCCACCCACAGAAAAAAGTTGTGATCCTGCAAGAACTGAAATTCAGAGTCAGATGATCATTTTTGGATTCTTACCTAATGGAAAGAAATGGATCCAAAAGTTCAATCGATTCTTTTTAGAAAGACTCTCAAGGTTTCTGTAGAAGTTTGCAGAATCCCACCTATTTTCTTTATCCATATGCTGCTTTTATTAAGGTTATTTGGTCAAATAAATGGAAAATAAATAAAGGTATCATCCCTGTTTGATCTTCCTGCAGCTGCATCAGAAACTGCAGAGATTCTGCTTCTGTTTGAGGATTTCTCTTCATCTTCACTTCTTCTTTGCTGCACATTTACAGCCTTAGAGTCCTCACAACGTTCACCATCCATCAAGGTTTTGGTCCAACTCTAACGTCTCTGAAGCAGCATCTGTTATTTCAGCATCAGCAACTGCAGGAGAGCCACACAATAGAGGTTATTGTGTAAAGTTCAGGACCCCCAGGACTCTGGAAAACCACACAAGTCTTTGAATAAACCCTGAAGATGCAGCTGATGTTCAGCTAAGAGAGATTTCAGCTCTGGAGGTGGAAGGTAGTCCTTGGAGATCTGCTTTGGAGCTGCCAGCATCTTCACGTGAGCAGAGACTGAGGCTTTCTTTGCTGCCCTTGAAACCTGAAGAAGTGAGAAGATCTCATGACCTCCAAAGCAGAAAGTAAGTTTCACTTTGTTGATGGTTTTCATTTGCAATGCAAACGTTAAGGAGACCATTGAATGAATGCAGAGAACAGCTGACCTCCCTGTCGCACTGGAAGTCGGGATGGACCCGTTTGGGGTTGGAGAGCTGCAGCGGTCGAGGAGTGAGGAGGGCCGTCTTCGTTCTGGGACGCACCAGCCGGACCGGACCGGACCGGACCGCTGGTCTCACACTGAGGAGTGTGAAGACTCCTGCAGGAGGAGCAGGTCCACCTGCAGAAACAACCTGCTGAGAGGTCACCAGCTTCATGCAGAGTCCTCCGTTTCTTTCTAAATTCCTCTTTTCTGTTATTTCTGCTGCAGTAACTCATAACTCTTCAGATAATTGACTAATCTCTAAAGAAATGAGATTAAACTTGAAAACACAACAACTTTATGGCTAAAGTTTTAGCAAAAAGACTCAAATATAAAACATATTTAGGATTTTTAGCAAATAAAATTCTTCTATCAGTAAAATATGACCTTTTTGTCAATATTTCTTCTGATTGGACTTTCTAGATCATTCTGAATGGGGGGGCAGAAGACTTAGTAAGGGTGGCAGTTGAGAACAGTAGAGAGGAAGACCGTTACAAATGAAAGGATCAAAAATACAACATTTTAAACTTTTATTATTGTTAAGGAAATTTGTTATTTAAAGAAGCTTGTATTGATGATTTATTATCACATTGATACCTGAATTTATTTTCAATTCTGAAAAGAATGTTCTTGTATTTAATTGGAAACTAAAGAGGAATTGAAATGAAGATAAAATGTTTTAATTTACTGGATTGCTCTGATCTTTAAGATCACAGAATAAGAAACTCAAGGTGTTTGAAGCGATCACATTATTCCTGAAGAAACAGAAAACTAACATTTTTGTGACCAGAAACAAAGATTAGAGTTTAAAATGTCAGAACTTTCTCATTACTTGTCCTATATAAGCAAGGAGGGTATCATTATAAAGCTAGTCAAAAGAACTATAAGAATAAAATAATACATTTGATATCAAATTAATATTTATTTGCATATTATCTAATAATAATCTGCCCATGTCTGTAGACATTAGTTGCTGCCAATCAGCAAACCCAAATCATCAAAAGTAAAATCATAAATACCCAACAGCTTTGTGATATTGAGACAAGTAATCATTAAATGTTTACATATTTCCAGGATTTTTAAAATAATAGACTCTGGCAAAAAAGCCCTATTTATTAAGTGGACTAACCATGGGGTAGTGTTTGAATTACAAAAAAAAAACATAAAACCGTTGATTCAAATATAACTTTATTGGTAAGAACAAAAAAAATGAAGCCTTGTGGTAAATAAATAGTACAGAACATTTCAGAAAAATAAACACTGACATGATTTGAGTTAAAACTGAGTTACATTCAGGGCGGAGTGTGTGTCGAGCAGTTTGAGGTTGACAATAAAGTTGCAGTTAACATTGACTCAAAAAAAAAAAGAAAAAATTCCTTTTACAAAACAATTACATAGCATTTAAAAAAACAGTTTAATGAGGAACGTCGTCGATAAATTAAAACAAAATTAACAAGCAAACAATTACAAAAACATTACTGTAAACATCCGCGGGTTGAATTTTACAAACGTACCATCAAAATGACATAGTGTTTAATATTTATCTTTTTGGGGACACAACCTGATGTATTTGATCATTTATGGAGGATAAATTATTTTTAAAGATTTTCTCCTTGAAAACGAAGAAACTAATGGTTTTGAGATAGTGAAAATGCTGACATATTTAAGTCTAAAACACAACATTCAACTGGATTAAGAAACAAAAGCCAACAGGTATTAGACTTGATGGTAGCAGATAATTCAATCAAAACTTTTCAAAAGTTATAAATAAAAACGCTCTGTTCCATGATGTCCGCTGGGACAGGTTTCCTGAGTTTAGGGTCACACAGTCGCTCAAAGACGGAGTTCTGATCAGGCGACTGAATTGTGTCTTTGGATTTTGTTTTCCAGAACCTTGTGGAGTGTACACGGAGAAATGATGGCTTAAGTTCATCCTCCCATTCACACAGCTCCGGCTGAAAAAAAAAAAAAAAGAAAAGAAACAAAACAGGTGTTAAAAACAAAAGAAGTGGTAAAAACTTTAGTTTTTCAGGGTCAAATACTTTCAAATAAAAGAGTATGTATTTTTGTGCTTAAAGGCAATAAAAAAAGACAATTTATTTGCAATCCTCTAGGTTTTTTAACCATTTTAGTGCCTTAAAAAATCATGTTATTAACAATATAACAAGATTTCATAAAAGAAAAACTGCATTTTTATGACATTTTTATATCCTATACTTACATTTTACGAGTATATATATTTTAACTCTTAATTTCCCATTATTAAAATATTTTATTTTCCTTCAAAAAGTTGAAGCTGGTTTCTAAAATAACTCAGTGTTGCAATTTTGGAGTTTTATCCCTCATCTATGATCTTAAATACTCTTTAAAAACCTTTACTGCCATCTAGTGTTTAAAGTTAAGATTAGACTGAAACTTGCAAAGATTGTTTTTACACATTAAAGATATTTTATCAGGTTTTAAGTCATTTTAGCTTCTCTTTGCCTATTATTACAAGTTATTATCTAGAAATAAAGAAATTATTATTAAAATGAGACAAATCATTTTGCTCCAAACATTTTACAATAAAACACAAAACTTGTAGTTTTGGTTCAGTTATAAGGATGATATTTTAATAAAAGCTAGACGGGCATTCATTATTCACAGTATTATGATTATCTGTAACCATAATAAACTACAATTAGGTACACAGAAACTCAAAAACCTTTAGCTTAGAACTAAGAAAAATACTTCTTATTGGACTGTCAAACTTGAGCTGAAAACATATTTCTATTCTCTGCGCTTTCAGGCTCCGTCTACATCTTTAAAGGAGACTCCTACTGGAAGTTCAGGTTTCCAGGTTCAGCGCCTCTGCAGGGATACCCACGATCCTCTGCTGCAGACTGGCTGGACTGTGCGGACGCCTTACCCCTACCCAGTGTGGACGACATCTCCCTCTCCTCGCCCGCAGGAAGGCAGGAGCTCAGGGAGCGGCGGAGGGACGAGGAGAAGGAGGAGGACGCCGTCAGAAGACGAGACAGACACGAGCATCAACCCAAATACAGACAGGACAGCGCGCCGTACAGCTGGACGCAGTGCTCGTGTCACAGTGGAGCTCTGAGTCACGGCGGCGGACCATTGACTTGTGTCTATCTCCTCATGACATGGATACTTTTGACTTCATGAAGCCATTTTTGTTTTTTTTCATCTAAAATCCCCCATGGATGGAAATGAAGCATCGACGATCACCACTTTGTCCTTTGAATGAAAATGAAAGTCGCCTTCACTTGACTGGAAATGTTACATCATGGAGTTCATACATCTTTCATTCCAATTGTTTGGATCATAAACTTCTGATAATTAAAAATAATAATAATTTGGGGGATAATTTTAACAACTATGAGGTCTTAAACTGAAAAAACAGTTTAAAAATAGGGAAAAAACACTAAATCTTAATAAAAAAAAGTCACTTAAAGGTGATAAAATGATTAGTTAATGCAGTAAATCATTTTTATTTGGAAAAAAATCTGAAAGTAAATGATCAAAATCTATAAACAAAGACGTAAGTCTGGGAATCAATTCAAAAAATTAATCGCAACATCGCGATTAACTGCGATCAATAAGAAATAATTAGTTACCTAATTTGCTGACACTTAACTGTGAATAATCACATTATGAAATCACACACAAAACTGTACATTTAGAACCAATACTTTTACTTAGTGCTGTGAATCAATTCAAATAATCAATCCTGATTAATCACACTTGTGTGTTGTGATTAATCACGATTAATTCTAATGTTTTTCTAGGTATATTTTATACGATAACATGCAACTTTTGAGCAAAAACAGGCCAGAGAGACAATTTTCCTTCAATTTTATTGACTGAAATCTTTACATTAATATAGTTTTGACTAAAAAGTATAAATGGTGAGCATGTAGTACATCAACAGTAAAAGAAGCAGAACTCTAAACACTTTTATTTTGGCAGTTTCAAACAAAGATGCTGATATAGAGTACTAAAAACCGATTGAATATTTATTTATTTTGCAAGTTATAAGCGGGAAAGCGGAGGTTATTCTGTGGAAGCCTGAACCACCAAGCCAAAGTGAAAACGAAGTGTAACTAATAAAAAAATGATGAACGCGCTAAATCTTCTTTATTAATCGTGTTTATGCGTTAATGTTCACAGCCCTAAAAAATAAACTAATAAAGCCAACTGTTTGATAGATTTACTTCATATTAAATGTTATACAGCCCAATAATACGTATTTTTTGCTAGTTCTAAAGTTTATTTAGATTAAAATGACACATTTCTAGACTAACAAGTGACTAATTTTAGAGCAGAAGACCTTCAGAAATGAAAGGATCAAGAATACAAACATTTCAAACTGTTTTATTATTGTTAAGAAATGTGTCATTTAAAGAAGCTTGTATTGATGATTTATTATCATTTATTATTAAAAATAAAAAAAACGCACAGCACAAAACTCAGTGAAATCGTCCCTTCAATGTAGAAAGTGTGAATTGCTTCAGTGGCTGTTCTGTTTGACATAAATGAATGTTGCATTCTCCACATTAGAGTCTGGCTCTTTCATTGTGAGAATCTCATGATCAATTACAAGGAAATAAAGAATCATTTGAATATCCAGAGAGCAGAATCTCTCTTAGCTGAACATCAGCTGCATCTTCAGGGTTTATTCAAAGACTTGTGTGGTTTTCCAGAGTCCTGGGGGTCCTGAACTTTACACAATAACCTCTATTGTGTGGCTCTCCTGCAGTCTGATGCTGAAATAACAGATGCTGCTTCAGAGACGTTAGAGTTGGACCAAAACCTTGATGGATGGTGAACGTTGTGAGGACTCTAAGGCTGTAAATGTGCAGCAAAGAAGAAGTGAAGATGAAGAGAAATCCTCAAACAGAAGCAGAATCTCTGCAGTTTCAGATGCAGCTGCAGGAAGATCAAACAGGGATGATACCTTTATTTATTTTCCATTTATTTGACCAAATAACCTTAATAAAAGCAGCATATGGATAAAGAAAATAGGTGGGATTCTGCAAACTTCTACAGAAACCTTGAGAGTCTTTCTAAAAAGAATCGATTGAACTTTTGGATCCATTTCTTTCCATTAGGTAAGAATCCAAAAATGATCATCTGACTCTGAATTTCAGTTCTTGCAGGATCACAACTTTTTTCTGTGGGTGGAAAGGCCTGGTTGAGGTCAGAGGTCAGAGGAGAATGGCCAGACTGGTTCCAGCTGATCTAGATCCAGATCTCTATATTTAGAGATAAATATGCGCATCCCCTCTGCATTTAACCGGACTTGGGACCGGCACAAGGGAGCACTGGAATGTGCCCCCTTGAGGTTGCATTACATGCTTTTTTTTTTTTTTTTTTTTTTTTTTTTTAATTTAATTTTTTTTTGGTTTTTTTTGTTTTTTTTACAAAACAATATGAATTAACATTTTTTTAGGGCAAAACCTGAGCACCAGGAGAAAACCCAAACATATATTTTTTTAACAAACAATATTTTAAAATGATTAAAAAATAATACTAATAAAGATAATAAAGATTTTGTCTTTAAGCGTCACCGATGACGCTTAAAGACAAAATCTTTAACATACTGTAACATTGCATGTGTTGTTTTTTTTTTTTTTTTTTAATTTTTGTTTTTTTTACAAAACAAAACTATATTTTAAAATGATTAAAAAATAATACTAATACAGATAATAAAAAATTATCTAACTTTCCTACTTATTATCTAACTTACTTACAAACTTACTATCCTACTGATTTACTAATCTAAGTAACTAACTAATTAAAAATAATAATAATAAATAAAAACTAAAATAAAGAAGGCACCAAAAAAACCAAAGCACATTAAAAAAACAACTATCTTATTTTTATAACCAAAACATCAGAACACCAGTCTTTGTTCCAGCTAAAGTCGTTTTTCTGTCTCTACTTATACTGGCGTTTGCTTGCTGGTGTGAGAGTCTTTTTAAATCTCCTCCACAGGGAAATTTTCTCTCCACTGGTGTTCTCAGATTCATCGGCGGACTCGTCTTCTTCGTCATCTGAAGTTTCTATCTCCTCATCATCTGTTTCTTCCATGTCCACAGAGGCTTCTTCTTCTTCTTCTTCTTTTTCGTCGTCAGTGGACATTTCCTCTGCAGGGTCTGTAGATCTTTGATCTGGGATGACCACAGAAGTCTTACTCTTGTACTTGCGCCATCTTGCTGGTGTCAGAGCCTTTTTGAATCTCCTCCACAGGGAAATTTTCTCTCCACTGATGTTCTCAGATTTATCTGTGGACTTGTCTTCTTCATCATCTGAGATTTCAACTTCGACATCTGAAGTTTCATCTTCAGCTTCTTTCAGGTCTTCTTCTTGGAGAAGATCTTCTTCAGAAACCGTCTCTGGTTCTGAAGCTTCTGTCTGAGCTGGTACCTCTTCAGAAATGTCCTCCAAAGATTGTGGGAGTGAATCTTCTATTTCATATTCAGTCACATCAGTAAAGGTCCATGGCAGTCCTAAGTCAGATTTATCTGTCTTCTTCTGCTCATGTCTTGCATTGATGGCATCTCTTCGTTTGGCCAAACGAGTTCTGAACTTTATGGTGACTGGTTTACAGATCCTCCGTTTTTTGTTGGGAGGACATTCTGTTGTGTCCATCTCCGTAGAAATCTTGTGTTTCCTGGAAGGTTCTGCAGTCAGTGGTTGATCTTGTTCAGAAACAAACACTGAATCAGAGACTTGAACCTGGACAGATTCTTACTGATGACAGTTTCCTGAGATTCTGGAAGTGAATCTTCTATTTCAGGTTCAGAAACTAACACTGGATCAGAGACTTGAACCTGGACAGATTCTTCACTGACAGTTTCCTGAGATTCTGGAAGTGAATCTTCTATTTCAGGTTCAGAAACTAACACTGGATCAGAGACCTGAACTTGGACAGATTCCTCCTCAACAATATTTTCCATAGACTCCATGACAGTCTCTTCAGGAACAGACTCCACTGATGGTGAATCAGTTTCCTCTGTTTTCTGATCAAGACTGATGTTATCTTGAATTTCTTGGTCAGCCAAAGGTGCGCTGACTGGCTCACAGGTTTCCAGTTCCTCTGATGAAGGGATTTCCTTTGTTTTCTTATTCCTCTTACGCCTCTTGCGTTTTTTGGACGGTTCTGGAACCTCTCGTCGTTCAGAACCTAACTCTGGCTCTGAAACCTGAACTTGGACTGATGATTCATCACTGACATGTTCCAGAGATTGTGGGAGTGGATCTTCTATTTCAGGTTCAGAAACTAACACTGGGTCAGAGACTTGAACTTGGACAGATTCCTCCTCAACAACATTTTCCATAGACTCCATGACAGTCTCTTCAGGAACAGACTCCACTGATGGTGAATCAGTTTCCTCTGTTTTCTGGAGATCAAGACTGATGTTATCTTGAATTTCCATGTTGCTGATTGGCTCACAGGTTTCCAGTTCCTCCAGTGAAAGGATTTCCTTTGTTTTCTTATTCTTCTTGCGCTTCTTGCGCTTTTTGGACGGTTCTGGAACCTCTTGTTGTTCAGAACCTAACTCTGGCTCTGAAACTTTCATTTCCACTGATACCTCTTTCGTGGTCTTCTCAGATTCTTCTTTTGGGACAAGCAAATCCTCGGTTTGGTCCGTAGACTCCACAGGTGGGACAGATGCTTGCAGTGTTGTCACTTGCTCAGAAAGCTCCTCCACCTGGGACTGAAGTTTTCTGGCCCATTTGGTCTTTAATCGTAGTTTTACGTTCATCTGTTGGTTCAAGTCGGTTTGTTCCTCCAGACCCTCTTCCATCATTTTGGCTTTTGCCTTCAACAACTGTTTACATCGTTGAAGTTCCTTTTCTCGTTCCCGCCTGAGTTGACGTGCATCCTTCAGTTTTGGTTTCAACTCTTGGAGCAACTGCCAGTGTCTTTCACACTTCCTCTCAGTGGAAATTCTTTCTGTTTGAGTTGGGATAAAATACTCATTTTTTTCGTACAGCTGTTCCAAGAGACGGTCCCGTTCTTGTTTCAGGGCAGACAAATCCTTTTTGACAGAAGGTCTTTCTTGTTTTTCCACTGCAGGATTTTCATCCAGTGGATACTCTGTAGGTTTGTCTGCAAAAGTAACTTTTTTTACAGGTTTCCCTGTTTCAGTCATTTTTGTCGTGACTAAGATTGAAGGTTTTCCTGTTTTATTCATGTTTCTCTCAGGTAGCGTTGTAGAACTGATTTTGAATCACAGTGTTAGGAAAACAGATGCGTTCAAATGTCTTGTGAGTTCACTTGGTCTCTTCTGGATTCTTTAGTTACTAATGATATCTTCAGCAGATTTTCATCCTATTTAAGGATTTTCTGAGGTGATGATTGATGACGTCATGTACGCAAAATGACGTCATAAATGGCAACGACGAGTTCAAAAGTGGACCGTACCATTATGTGAAAAGCGCGGGGGGGGGGGGGGGGGGTCGATTGGAATGGTACAGTCCACGTGATGAGTTAGATTTCGCAGCAGGCGCGTTGGGAAGAATTTGGTTGATTTTGAGAACGGAAACACCGAGCGGCGGCGTCGTGAAATGATAAACAAACTTGTGGATTTAGGAACCCCCCATCTATTCATGTGGATGCAGGAGAAAAACAGGTGAGCTGCAGGTAAACCTCGTCTTTCTGCGACACAAACTATCGTAGTGAGGGAAGTTGTGTAGGAACTGATGTGGTGAACATCCGGACGGAAGGGGGGACACTTTAAGAGGACGGACTCAGAGCTAGCAGTTTGAAAAGGTTTCGTGTTGCGGCAGGACTGGATCTAAGGAAGGAAAAAGCGGCGCGAGCCTTCCAGGAAACCCTCCTATGTTGATGGTGTCAACAGTTGAAAAGTTACAGTATGTTAAAGATTTTGTCTTTAAACGTAATCGGTGACGTTAGTATTATTTTTAAATCATTTTAAAATATTGTTTTGTTAAAAAAAAAAAAAAACATAAATGTTTGGGTTTTCTCCTGGTGCTCAGGTTTTCCCCTAAAAAAATGTTCATTAATATTATTTTGTTTTGTAAAAATAAAAAAAAAAAAGTTAGTCACGCATGTAATGCAACCTCAAGGGGGCACATTCCAGTGCTCCCTTGTGCCGGTCCCAAGTCCGGTTAAATGCAGAGGGGATGCGCATATTTATCTCTAAATATAGAGATCTGGATCTAGATCAGCTGGAACCAGTCTGGCCATTCTCCTCTGACCTCTGACCTCAACCAGGCCTTTCCACCCACAGAAAAAAGTTGTGATCCTGCAAGAACTGAAATTCAGAGTCAGATGATCATTTTTGGATTCTTACCTAATGGAAAGAAATGGATCCAAAAGTTCAATCGATTCTTTTTAGAAAGACTCTCAAGGTTTCTGTAGAAGTTTGCAGAATCCCACCTATTTTCTTTATCCATATGCTGCTTTTATTAAGGTTATTTGGTCAAATAAATGGAAAATAAATAAAGGTATCATCCCTGTTTGATCTTCCTGCAGCTGCATCTGAAACTGCAGAGATTCTGCTTCTGTTTGAGGATTTCTCTTCATCTTCACTTCTTCTTTGCTGCACATTTACAGCCTTAGAGTCCTCACAACGTTCACCATCCATCAAGGTTTTGGTCCAACTCTAGAAGTCTTTGAATAAACCCTGAAGATGCAGCTGATGTTCAGCTCAGAGAGATTTCAGCTCTGGAGGTGGAAGGTAGTCCTTGGAGATCTGCTTTGGAGCTGCCAGCATCTTCACGTGAGCAGAGGCTGAGGCTTTCTTTGCTGCCCTTGAAACCTGAAGAAGTGAGTAGATCTCATGACCTCCAAAGCAGAAAGTAAGTTTCACTTTGTTGATGGTTTTCATTTGCAATGCAAACGTTAAGGAGACCATTGAATGAATGCAGAGAACAGCTGACCTCCCTGTCGCCCTGGAAGTCGGGATGGATCCGTTTGGGGTTGGAGAGCTGCAGCGGTCGAGGAGTGAGGAGGGCCGTCTTCGTTCTGGGACGCACCAGCCGGACCGGACCGGACCGCTGGTCTCACACTGAGGAGTGTGAAGACTCCTGCAGGAGGAGCAGGTCCACCTGCAGAAACAACCTGCTGAGAGGTCACCAGCTTCATGCAGAATCCTCCGTTTCTTTCTAAATTCCTCTTTTCTGTTATTTGTGCTGCAGTAACTCAGTTCAGATTTGACTAATCTCTAAAGAAATGAGATGAAACTTGAAAACACAACAACTTTATGGCTAAAGTTTTAGCAAAAAGACTCAAATATAAAACATATTTAGGATTTTTAGCAAATAAAATTCTTCTAGCAGTAAAATATGACCTTTTTGTCAATATTTCTTCTGATTGGACTTTCTAGATCATTCTGAATGGGGGGGGACAGAAGACTTAGTAAGGGTGGCAGTTGAGAACAGTAGATTGCCTTGGTACGGAGCCCCAGAAGGGACATCAAAGTAAAAATAAAAAAAAATTGAACAAAAAAATGTATTTTTCTAAAAATACTTTAAATGAAAAAAAGTAATAAAAATAAGTTCTGGCTACTAACTAGAACGTGTTTTTCTAAAAAAAAAAAGGTAAAAAATGCTGGTTAGTAACTGGTGCACACTAGATAGTAACTGTCTTATTTATTTTTTTATATTTTATTTTTTAATTGAATTCACAAAAAAAATGTTTAGATTACTAATTGCATCCGTTACAAACCAGAATTATATTTTTATTATTATTTCAATTTTTGTAAAAAAAAAAAAAAGAAAAAAAATTACTTACATTTTTTTTGCTCAATTTCCCTTTAGGAGCTCCATAATACAAACAGTCAATATTTTTAAAAACAAAAACTAAATGTTTCCCACCGTTTGTTTGATCAGGCAGTTAAAGGGTTAAGGTGGGTCTCATTTGTCATACAGGAGATTTTAATATTACAACTGAAAAGCATCAAAAAGAAGGAAAGTCAACTGAGACGCAAAAAGTGTTTGAGAAGAGCAAGAGAACAGAAAATATTGTTAATTTCTACTAGGACCAGATTTGATGCGAGGACTATTGAGGACAAATGATAATAGAAGATGGGCAGAAGAGTGCTAACTGTCTGTGTAACTTAAAGGTATCAGCCTAAAATGCATCAAAAGTCCCAAAATTTTAAACTGTTGTGTGTGTCTATGCCGTTTGTGTTCTGTGGTGGTGCATGTTTGTGAGTTTGGGTCAGGGCTCCAGAGCCATGTTTGACTCTTCTGCTTCTCCATTGTGGCTCTCTGGTCAAAGAGAAATACAAATCTTTTAGTTTAAATAAATCATTAAAAAAAAAAAGTAAAAACAAAACACCAAAGTACTGTAGCCATCATGGTTTGATAATCCAGAACTAAACATTTTGACAAATTCCAATGTTTTAGTGTGCTTCATGGTTCAAAAAATCTAAAAATATATTTAAGTAGAAAGTTTGATTTATACATTTCTGGCTAAGAAACATCCCAAACGTTTAAAGATAAAATGTTTGTTTGTTTATTGCTGATGTAACACTGTCTACCAATAGATCTGCTCCATCAAGATGATCATATGTGACACAGGAAGTCTTTTATTTTGAAAGGAAGTCTAGTGAACCTCTGTTAAAAGTTATAAACTGTTTCATGTGGGGGCTATTTTCTCTTGAAGTTTTCTTTATTTAACTAAAAGATAATAGTGTATTGATATTTCTCATTAAAAATAACAGTGACATAAATACAAAGTCTTCTTTTTCTAAAGGAGGTGTGACTCTCAGCAGGTTGTGGTCAGTGAGAAATCGACCCCCTCTTTAAGTGTTAAAGGTTGCAGACCCCGGGTTTAGAGGCACATCGCCACCACTGCCTTTGTCAGTGGCTTTCTGCCATCTGGGAAACAGCAGAATAAGAAAAAAGAATTCTAATGTAATGTTTTGTTTTTGGAATATCTCTCTGTAATTAGTCATCCATTATTCAATACATTTAGCTCTTATTTTTATATCTCTTGAGCACAGATTATTTATACCAATTTTACAATTCTGGAAATGTTTTTTTTTTTGTTGGGTCAAACTCAATCTCACAAGGGCCAAGATCCAAAACACAAACATTTATTGAACACTCCAAAACTACATTTTTGAATTTAAATCGCAACTTTTTAACATAATTATGAACTCGATGTATACATTACCTGTGAATGCTGTAAGCTGAATTTGGCCGCTGAAGATGCTAGTGCTGACAGATGAAGATGCTGATAGCTAGAAACACTGAAGTTAATAGAAGGTCCAAAGCTGTAAAGTGCTTTGGACCTTCAAGGAATGTAGAAAAGCGCAGTTCAAGTATGCGTCATTTGAATCCTTAAATGGACAGTCACTGTCCGGTCATAGAAAGACCTGCACGTGAAGTGAAGGTGTGTGTGGGGTAGAACTCTACAAGCTGTGAGAATATGAGTGACTGTGTGACAATAACACTTTTCAATGTTTGATTCCAGGAGTTTACATGCAGGGTCGTACTGAGGATGGATTTGGGATGATGTTTGGTGTTAACCACCTCGGGCATTTTCTGCTGACAAACCTGCTATTGGAACGACTCAAAGAGTGTGGACCGAGCAGGGTAGTGAACGTGTCGTCCTCAGCTCACAACGCTGGAAAAATCAACTTTGATTGTCTGAACACCCACAAAGCTCTGGGGGTGGGGACATCCACCAGGGATGCCCTCCAGATGTATTGTGACAGCAAACTGTGCAATGTTCTCTTTACCCACGAACTGGCTAAAAGACTCCATGGAACTAAGGTCTCCTGTTACGCCCTTCACCCAGGTCAGTGCTCACCACTCAAGTCATGACCAGAAACAATACCAACATGCTTGTTCTTACAGAGTTTTTGATACCTTTTGAATGGCAATAATCCTTATTTGTTCTAATCTAAGACAATCTGCTTTATCTTTTTGTAGGAGCTATCAGCACAGAGCTCCAAAGAAATGCCGGCTCAATTCTGCAAGTGGTCCTGACATCTGCAAGTATTTTTTTCTTTAAGAATGCTGAGCAGGGATGTCAGACCACTCTGCACTGTGCTCTTCAGGAAGACCTTGAGCATCTCTCTGGGCGTTACTTCTCTAACTGCACCGTAAGGGAAGTCTACGCCAAAGCCAAAGACGATGCTGCAGCAAAGAAACTGTGGGAGCTCAGTGAGAGAATGTGTGGGCTTGCATAGAAAATATTCATGGAATCAAAAGCATTGACTTTTCATCCATGTTGCTGGGTTTTCACCACAGAAAAACGTCACTCATTTCTTTTAGACATTTTTTTCAACCAAGAACAAGTGAAAAATAAAAAATATAAAAAACTTCCATCTGGGATGATCAACCCAACATATCATGACTGTAGTGGACACTGTCGTCCACTACAGCCAGTCTTCTGTCATCATTGTCAGTGCTCGCCATGTCTGTCTTTTAAAGTTGCTCTTTTATTGTCTAAACCTTGACCTTTGGTTTGGTTTAGACTCTTGTGTTTTTGAATTATTTTCTTACGTCTTGATTCATTTTTTTATTGCAGTTTGATTGCTTTTTTGATTTTGTTTTTTGGTTTAACTGCTTTGAGTTTTGACCATGTAGTTGTTTGCTCTCCATTCTGCCTAATAAGTTCTACATTTTAGTTAACATCGTGTTGACAAGAAGAAGTGATGTCTATTTTAATGAATAAAGCCAATTTTCTGAGAACAAGTCTTACTGTGCTTTTTATTTAAAATATCTACTATATTTATCACATTACCAACGGCTGATGTCTAATTGTCAGAGCAATAAAAACAAACACATATGATATAATTTTAATTAAAAAAAATGAAAGGGTAAACTTGAGTTTTTTCTATTGTGTTTCATCACATTTGTTAATCAGTGATAAAAAATAACAATTTTGCAATCTTATTTAGAGGTAAATTCTGCGTGAAAATACATTCATGAAGTGCAAGCATGATACTGGTTGGAGGTGAAGATTGTTTTCTCTCCAGAAAATGAGGACTAAAGCGTCTTTAGAAGGTAAAGGGAGGATTTTTCTGACCATGTCTTGATCAGCTTTATTACTCATTTTTGTTTTGATTTATTAACTCACAATACCTTAAACTGGATCGATCGATGCTTCTTTAACTCACCTGGAAGAACTTCTTGTAGCACTTGTGGAAGAATGGATGAGATTAGTGAGGAGACGGAGATCTCACTGTCACTGAGGGAGATGGTGGAGATGCCCACTGTGATTTATGCGGATCATGCTACAGAGGAGCTAGCATGCTAAAGAAGAGCTTGCTAGCTTGCTACAGTGGCGTTCGCTAGCATGCTAAAGCAGATCTCAGCTACAGCGGAGCTTGCTAGCTGAATACAGAGGAGCTCGCTAGCATGTTATAGCGGAGCTCACTACCTTGCTACAGCAGAGCGTGCTACTTTTTGCAGATGGGGAGGTAAAGGGAAATTACATGGAAAAAAAAACCAGTGTTGGCAAAAAAGAGCATACATCTTCCATACAAGAAAGAGCAAAAAAAAAAAAACAAGTGATACAAGTTGAAGGGACGGTGTGTGTGTGTGTGTGTGTGCGTACGTGCTTCCAGTGCTATCACCATAGAGCTGTCTGCTCCATACAATACACAGAGGGGGGAGGGTTGGGCGGGGGTGGTTGGGTTTTGTGGGGGATAATGAGCATCTTAAATTCAGCAAGTCTCATTCTTCAAATACATTTTACTGTCTGCTGAAGCAGATATGTTTGGACGGAGCATGTCTGTACAGACGTAGCTGAAGGGAGACAGATAAGACACATTTTTTTCTGGTACCAGTAGATCAGGATTTTCCGTCAGCTGACCACGTTCTTGACTGGTCCAACGGGTTTGTATGGTCTGAGTCTCCCCTCGTTTCAGCCAGAGAATTGCTCCCAGTTGTCGTCTATTTCTACACAAGTTAAAGATCAGGAGAACTGAGCAGTGAGGCCCAGAGTCTTTGATGTAGTCTGTCATAGAAGTCTTTTCAGCCCCATGTTTGTGTTCCAGCAGGTTTCCTCTCACTGTTTCCAGACCGCCAGATGAATCAGAATCAGAGCTGTCTTTAAAATGATCCGGGAGGAGAGGGGAAGAGGGGGTGTGGCTTCAGCAAGAGCAAAATCTAGTCGGGCAGGATTTGTAAGAAATCTTTTTGTAGACCTAAGTGCACTTAAGAGTGAGACTTCACAATTATTGTATGGACTACTGACCTCATTTAGCCTTTTTTTTAAATGATGTTCTCATGTATAGGAAAGAAAAAGTGTCTATGAGTTTTTGCACATTTAATATTAATACAATAAAGGAAAATATACATTTAACAGGCTGTAGAAAAATAAAAAGCTTGTTTTATGTATAAGACTTGTCAAATTGTTACATCTAAATGGGTAAATAAACAGGTGGAGAAAGTAACTCTGCAAGAACTGATATGAAACATATATGCTAATTTATGTAGTTAAGGTTTTTACTGTTCCCCCTATTTAGAATTAAAGTTTACATTAAACTATTTTTGTCGCACAGAAGCAAAAATAAATTTCATGTTCTGAATTTTGTGATTACAGGAAAAAAAACATTTAGAGTAAATTGATCTTTTCTGCACCTCTAAGAATCAGCATAGATGACAGCCAATGGGCAAGCAGATAAGTGTGAACCTAAACAGTGCTGGAAGCACAACAGATTGAATCAAAGGAGGGGTGGCCATGGTGCAGTGGTAGGGCGGTTGACTCCCGAGCAGAAGATTGCAGGTTCAATGTCCACCCAATGTGTCGAAGTGTCATTGGGCAAGACGCTGAACCCCAAATTGCCTCTGGTGGAAGGTTGGTGCCAGTGTTCAGCAGCAGAGCTACCATCAGTGTATGAATGTGAATGTGACTGTGAAGCATCTTGGGCTTCAACGATGCTATATAAGTACATGCTATTTACCAAATGTAGAACACTCAATAATGGAGATAAAAAATACAACAATTTTGAGTTGGGAAAATGAGTTATGTGTATAAAATCAGTCTTAATAGTAGCTGAATAGCATTAGCTGCAATAATGCTAGTGTGAATGTTTTTTGCTGAAAGTGACACAATTTACTTGAATTTTTAAAAAGATTTGCTGAAAATCCAAAAGCTGTTTACAAAATGTTAAATTTTCTAAAAGACTGGAAATTTTGTTAAAAAACTATGAAATAGTGCTGAAGTTTGCCCAAATTTATGAAAAACTGGTATAAAATTGCATTAAATCCCTAATACATGTCAATTTTGCTGAAGTATTTAGTGTGTTGCTTAATTACAGCTAAACTCTGAATTAGCCCCAACAAGCTAGCACAATAAAAACTAGCTAAACTCCAAAATATCCTAAAATTCTTCATTAAACTGTGATAGTCAAAAACGTTTGCACGTTGCTAAAAAAGAAACTAAACTTTAAATTAGCCTAAAAACTCCAGTAGATAATACATTAGCTAAATATGTTATCATGTTGCTAAAATATTAGCTAAACTCCAAATTATTTTTAGAATACTATAAAAGATGAAAACATGATATATTTATATTATTTATATTTCAATACTTTCTCATTCATTTCCTATAGGGCATATTTTGCTCAATATTTAAAAACCATAAAGGTTATGAATATCAAAAATACAAACAATAATATCCTGAACGTTTTGATACCAAGATGAAGGAAATCGCTGAAAGTCTGATTGAGTTTTTACTCGCTGAAAGAGAGATTGAGAATGCTGCAAAGCACTGTACTATAGTACTATAGAACTATAGTACATGCAGATTATTGACTAATGTGCTCCTGCTACTGTTTTTTATCTGCTCTAGAGTGAACACATCCAAGCAAGGCTTTACAGGGTTTAATTTTGGATTAACAACTCGACTGGGACTGAACTTGGTCTTGAATCAGGGACATACATGTATGTTTCCATCCCTCTGTCACATAGCCTACAGTTGTCAGATTCCATGTGTTGGTATTCTATAATCTTTGTCAAACTCGTGTTTAATATTACTTTAAGGTTATCTAACACAGTTTTTAGGTTTGACTTTTGTGTTCTGCTTGTTACAAACTCAGATGGTCAACTTTATTGTTAAATACATTCAGTAAAATTGTTTTTAAGAGCAATTTTCCCTGCATTTATCTCAAATCTATGTGACATATCCCCTCACCACACCCTCTTTTACTTGTTGAACTCCCCAGCAAGCAAGACTTGCAGCCAGCAGAACCTGATGATTGAGTCCTGATGACTAATCATCTTTCACCGTTCAAGTTGCTCAACTTTAGGCTATTATATCTGCTCTGTTTGCACTATAAGGTGTTGCATGAACTGATGACTGAGTGTTGATAACAAAGCAGTGCATGTGTGTGCGTGTGTGTGTGAAGTGCACTATGGAGGGTGTACCTCGCCTTCACCATGAGGTAGCTGGGATAGGCTCCAACAACTCCCATGACCTTTCACAGGACAAAGCAGGAATGGAAGATGGATGGTGTTTCATAAATAGATTGAACTGAAGTTGTGAAATGTTATGTGTATCATAGTTCATGATGGCCATAAGACAGATAAACTACTACAAATCTTTCAGATGGTAAAATGATTGGAAGATTTGTTTCCCTGTCAATGTCCTGAAAAGAGGCTTAAAAAATGAAGCCTTGCTCTCTAAAACGAAATGATCTTTGACATGGAGCACAGCAATATCTCGGTCTAAATGGGAATTTTTTAAGTGATTCAGTTTAAAAATGAAACGTGTTCTATCTTGATTACAAACAGACTGATATATAAGGTAAAAAATACATTTCTCAGAAAAAAATGAAGTTGTAAAAAGATTCAACACTAGATGATCTAAGTTTCACCCTCTAGATTGTTGTTCACCTTTCAGTTGATCCCACTGCAGTTTTGCACAAGTGGTTTGTCAGAGCGATTCGGTGTTGGATGTCCTTCCTGACATAATCCCGTATTTCTTAGGCACAGAGAAACCCAGATGGGCAGCCGTCTGTCTTTCATGCGGTTCAGCTCTGATATCCGTCTGTCCTCAGCCGACTGACATTTAGAAAAAACGCTTTTATCTTTAAGCGTTTTTGACACCTATCAATTCTGCTTAAGTCCATATTTAAAAACCTTGCCTTTTCAATGGGAAATTGTCAGCAACATACTAGACTGATGCAAAGTTGTAGTGAAGAACACCAAGATCAACAATCACAACAAATAATTATTTTTATTTTCTAAATTGTATAATTGACAACTTATTGCCAAAAATACAAATTTATTTCAGAAAAAACTATTCAATAACAACAAATAAAAGTGCACATCTCAGTTGTACTTTAAAAAATTAAGATACATTTGAAAACAAAAGTAATTCACACCCAAAAACATTGTATTTACATACTTGAGCACTGACTCAAGTAAAGTATCTTGTATTTTATTTTTATCTAAACACAATCACAAAACTTTCAGACAAGTTATACATGGTTTACATTATTTATTTTTTCAATGTATTTTTTACATTGGTATTTTAAATTTGCAATACTTTGAAAAGACAACTCCTTAAGGTTTCATTCTAATGTTCATTCCTCTCTATAAAGAACCCTAACCAGGTATTTTCATGCATTTAAGAGTAATCCTCTAAAAACTTTTACTCTCAACAGTAGCCCCTCCCATACCCACGAAACGAGCAGGGTTCTCACCATAGACATAATAGAAAGATAGACGCCGCATCGCTTGTCGCCCCTATTGGAGCTGACGTCTCAACGCGCCGCCATCTTTGATGAGGTCAAAGTGCCCCTGCAGTGCCATTGTTTCTAATGAGGAATGTTTCTGAGAGTTAAAAAAAAAAACATGTTTTATGCTTTTAAACATAATATATCATATGATTATGGTATTTTAATGAAGAAAGAATTGATTTTAATATGCAAAACAAGTTTGACAGTTTATTTTATTTATTTATTTATTTGAATTTTTCTCCATCTGAGAGGGTTGAAAAACAATTTTAACTCATCAAACCTACAAAAAACACAGAAAAAAAACATGTAATGCATCTCAGTAAAAATAATGTGTTTCAAATGTTAGGGGGAAATTTGTTCAGCCTTAACAAAGAAAATCAAACACATAATAGACTTTATCCTCACTATGGCATATATGCACAATAAACATTTCAACATCTGCTACTTTACAGAATAAAAATAACGAAATACATTTGTTTTAGTAAACAAGAAACTTCAAAACTATGAGACATACATACTTATATACTTAGTTGTGCACAAAATGCCACAACTAAACCCCTGAAAAGAACTTGTGTAGACAGTTTTTTGCGTGTGCTGGCACTCTGAAACTCCAGAGTAGTCATTTTTTGCCATGTGGTGCAGCCGTACTTTATGAAAAACAGAGTCCGGTCAAAATCATCCCGTTTAAAATGCTCACTGCAGAGCCTGGAGAACTCGGTGACAACAAAATCCTGTCTTCTCATCGCAACTTCCCATCTCCTCCGTAATCCACCTCACTGGGAAACCTCGGAAATTATATAAGAGGAAAAAATATTAACAATATAGTAAAATAATACACGAGGGAGGAACAGTTTTTGCCGCTAGCATATTTGCTGTTAGCCACATAACGTCGTTTACGATTACACGTTCAGGTGGCTTGAAAAATTTGTAAAAAACAAAAACAATGTTAAAACTTACTTGTGAAATGAATAATTCCACGTGATCGGCTCTGAATCGAGCGCCGATTATTGCATCCGAAGGCTGCACAAGCAAATGCATGGTTGCAATCGTTGCGATTCTCCGTTCAGTGGTTCAGTCTATGTGGTTGTGAATGTAGCCTAGCTTTAGGTTGACCCCAGCAATATGGCGGCTCCGCTGGTTCACTCAGGATCACGTGATGCGGCGTCTATCTTTCTATGTCTATGGTTCTCACGATCTGACGCCACAGAGTGAGACCGCCCTTTCAGGAGAGTCTGCTCTGACAGCTCCGCCCCCACTAACATCAGCAGTAATGTCCTCCTGGAACAGTTCATATATTACTGTCTTCTGCTCATCGTCTTGAATCCAAAATTCAATCATATCACAGACGTACTCCTCTGTTTACTGAGAGTGTTTCCTCTTGATCTGCCTGCATCGGTGTATCTGTCTGTTTCACTTCAACTTCAAGCTGATCCACGTCCATCGTTCTGCACTCGTGTTAAGTAAAGATTGTCATAAAACTTGCGTAATCAAAGAATGTAAAGCAGATTTACATTACAAAACCACAGTTTTCTTTGTGAAGAATCTCTTTGTAATTTGTCTTTAATTTCACTTATATACATTTTTTGTGTTCACATTGATGAAGTTCGGACTATTTAATGATCAATTTTGTATCTAATCAGGTTATAAATGATATAAACGACAGAAGAGAAATAACACAATAGATACTTTTCTATCACCCACATGATACATATCGTCACATCCTCCAGTACTACTGGTAATATACGTACCGGGGGCGTGACGGAGGCAAGCACACATAAAGTTCTCTGATTTCTATATGTTGCACTCCTGTAACAGCGAGCAATGGTCTGACGGTCAGTCAAGTGGAGCGCTTCCCAAAGTCACACAAGAACAGTTTTACAGATTTTGGAACTCTGCACACAAAATTGCACTGGATTTTTAGGTGCACCAGCAATTTGAACAAAGTTTAGGCTTTAAAGTGCACCTTATAGTGTGGAAAAACCGGTATTTCATAAAGTTCTCTCTAAAGACTTTGTCTCAACTGCTTCCAGCTGGATATGAGCTGGCTGTGAGTGTGCTGGGCTACAGCTGTACTGGCATCAAGGTGGTTCACACGAAACAGCAAGATGGTGGATCACTAGGTGAACCTGTTGAGCTAAAATGTTCACGCTGATTTTTTCAGGCATGCTGCGAGCAACAGGTCATAGTAAACTCTTATGCAACTCTCAAGAGTAAATGAGGGTGAAGACGGTGAGATTCAGGAATGCAGAAGTGTCTTTCCAGTTCTGTTCTTGTGATGAGTGCATGGTCTTTGTGTGTTCCTCGATGCAGGAGCTAAGACAACTTAGACGTAGTTTGTGTTGGTATCCTACTGGCGTCCTATTATGGATCATTACGTGCGTGCAGCATTTTTGTAATTTGCATAGCACTCCACACGAGCATGTTCTACAACAATTGAACATTCCATTTTCATGACGTGACTAAGTCTCAAGCAGGAGAAATTCTTTTTTTTTTATCATTATCGCAAATTTTCACTGATGTAATTGTTCACCAAGTACATGTCATGTACTGTGTGTCACGTCGTATCAAGGAAACATGTCATATTTTACCCTCTTAATAAGTCTCAAGAAGTGACAAAGACAATCTGCTGTGACAACGCTAATCAAACAGTGATAAACTTTTGTCACAGTTTTAACATTCTGATGCTGATTGACCTAAGTACAGCTCTGATACCATCAACCGTAAAAATACCTTCAAATACTTTGTGGAAATGTATAGATTTTTTTTAATTTAGATCCTAGATGCTGTCAGTCAGCATGTTTCTGTGTTCCCCATAACCAGGGTCTGCCAACCAGGCTCCACAGCCACATTCAGCTCGAATCCGTCCATTGTGGCTCTTTGGCTTCAAAGAGAACTTCCAACTGAACTAATTAATTAACTAATCAATTCATGTTTAGATGTTTGACATGTCAGGCTGAAAATCACACTTTTTAAAGCTTTTTTTTTTTTTCTAAATTAGTATCTCCTGAAGTTTTTTGAGCTAATTTTGGGTTAAGGTAAAGTTTTAGCAACATGCTAGCTTTTTTGGTTAATTTAACATCTATTGAGATTTTTTTTGGGCTAGTTGGTAGTCAAGCTAATATTTTTGCAATATCCAACATGTTAGCGTTTTTGGGCAATTTGGCATCTACTGAGGTTTTTTGAGCTAAGTTCTGAGTTAAGCTAAAATTTTTGGGTATTGCGCAAATAATTTTAGCACTTTCAGCAAATTCTTTTGGCAATTTTTTAAATAGCCAAAAGCATCATCATCTAAGTTTACAAAAAAAAACTCACACCAGCATTATCACAGGAAATTCAACTTTTCTAGTAATTCTTGTTGTTTTGCTGATACATTGTGAATTTTGTAGAAAACTGTGGAGGTTACATTCTAAGAATAATATGTGATAGATGACATCAAAACCCCTCATTATATTTCTCAGACAAACATGAATATTTTCATGCTTTTCTCTTTCGCTTAAACTCTTAAGGCTCAAACCTTTTTAAAAGTAAATCCAGTAATAAAGAGTGAAAATAAAATCTGCTGGAGATAGAAGATTTATGTGATAATGGGAAATCGCATTGTGTACAGGGGACGCAGTATGAAGGAAACTGACTGACAAGGTCAACAACAATCAGGAATTTAAAAAAACACAGTGTACTGTAAAATTAAAAAAAAAAGGCATGCAAAAACATAAAATTTCACTGACAAAAAAAAAATCCACAAAACAGTGAGACCGTCAACTTTTATTTTACCACATTTAAAAACAATTCATGTGAACAGTTAAAACTGAAGTATTTTGTCTGCTTGGACGCTGGATCCTCAACCAAATAAACAGGTTTTGTGAAGCAGAACATGCAGGTTTGATAATCAATTAAGGATAACCAAACAGGGAAGTTGGAGGCTGACTCCATTCTCAGCCCAATTTGAAAAATGCCAAAACGCGGGCGTTTTGCCAAGACTGGCGACCTCTGCCCCTGGGGAGCGGAGGTGTGGCTTGGATCTATGATTGATAGTTGGGCTAGCTTCATGTAGCATACACTGGGTCTTCAATATAGAAAGTGGTTTGTCATTGTTATGTTCTACCAGGGGCAAAGTGATCAAGTTTCCTTACAGAACTTTCTGAGGAGGTTGAGGATTTCCCGCCTCCAACTTCTCCCGAGGCCGGCACTCATGGTCCAGAAGCTTATTGTTTCAAGCTGCTGGCTCAAGACCATTGATATATATACATTTAAAAGCTCAGTTCTACAGATTCTGGTTACAAAGGTAAAATTTTTCATTTGACACAGTGTGTTTACCTGTAACACTTGTAGTTGCGATTCTTGCAGTTTACAGCTTAGTTTTAGAGATAATAAAAGGTCAAAGCTATCACAATGTAGCTCTGGGTTTTCAGGTAATAATATTAATCTTTATTTATATAGCACATTTCAATATAAAAAGTGCTTCACAGTAAAACACAAGTAAAACAAAGAGTAAAACACAGAGTATAAAAACAAAATCTAAAAGCAGAATTAAGAAAAGGCAATTTAAAAAAGAGATGAGTCTTTAGCTGCTTTTTCAAAGAAAACACTGATTGTACAGATCTGAGGCTGAGAGGAAGGGAGTTCCAGAGAGATGGAGCCACTGCTGCAAAGACTCTGTCACCTTTAGATGATGATGATCTCAGGGACCTGCTGGGAGCATACGGCTGCACGAGGTCCTTTATGTAGGCCGGTGTTTGGTTATTAACAGCTCTGTAAGTTCAAACCAGGATCTTGAACTGCATTCTGTAGTGATAGGGAGCCAGTGCAGCTGGATTAACAGCAGGGTGACATGAGAACACTTGGAGGATTTAGTTAAAAGCCTTGCAGCAGCATTCTGGACAACCTGAAGACCTTCTAGAGATTTTTTACTCAGACGTGAAGATGGAGAATACAATAATCAAGACGGGAAGAAATAAAAGCATGAATGAGCATCTCCATCTCAGAACAGGATACAACTGGACTTATTTTAGCAATGTTTTTTAAATGATAAAAACAAGAACGAACAAGTGCAGCGACATGAGAGTCAAGAGATAAAACTGGGTCTAAGCTTACCCCGAGGTTTCTGACAGAGGGCCTGACAAAAGATGCAAGTGGACCAAACCACTGGACTATCTGAGGGAGGTGTTTGTCAGGAGCACAAACGAGGACCTCAGTTTTATCATTATTTAGTTGGAGAAAGTTGTTGCTCATCCGACTCTTGACCAAATCCAGACACCTACATAAAATCTGTATCTTAAAAATATCCTGAGGATTAAAAGACACATAAAGCTGAATGTCATCAATATAAAAGTGATAAGAGATGTGATTAAAAGTTCTTAAAATGTGTTACAAAGGTAGAAGATATAATATAGACAGTAGAGGTCCCAAAACAGAGCCTTGTGGCACACCGGAAGAGAGAGATGCAGAGGAGGACTTAAACTGAAGGTCTGATGAGGAACAGAGTCTGTGAGTAGTAAAATGTCACTAGCATAAAAGCTAATATGTAAAAAAAAACAAACAATCCGTTCATTAAATCCATCACCAGGACAAAATTTGCTGGATTCAATGCCAACTGCACTCAACCTCTGTTCCCCAACTTCCAAGTCCACTGGAAAGTTGTAGATTTTTTTGACAACGGGAGGCAGAACACCTGACTACGAGCCATGCTAAAGCTAACAACCGTCCACATCAGAATCAAAGATGGGCTTATACTGGAGATCAGAGCACCATTATATCAAACTTCTGGGACTCATATCTGTTAACCAATCACAAAATTCAACTGCAATACCTCGTTACAACCTGTAGGGCGCAGCGCACAGATGGTTATTTACTTTGGTTCTTTTTTTTTTCTTTTTAGGAATTAAACAAGTTTTGTCAAAAATTACCAACAACCATCAAACATCAGTTTTAAAAGACCCATTTATAGAGGACAACAACAACAAAAAAAAGGTGGATTAAGTGTTTGGTTACCCTTTAAACAAGAGAACATGTTGGTCTAATCAAAGTCCTTGAAAGAAGTGTCGTTGTTTTTTAGGTATATCTGCCCCACACACCACCACTAATTCCATGAATCAGATTTTCTACCAGCGAGGAGCAACAAGAGTCAGAGTAAACTTAAGAGAAGCATGGCTTTGACCTTTGAGGAGTTACTCAACAACACTCACATGCAGTCTCTTTTGTAAGCAGAGAGGGACAACTTTAGCACAACAACTGAAAGCTTTTATCATGTGTAGGTCCAAGTTCACATATCTCTAATTACTCGAGTTTCAAATAATAATTAACCAGAATATATCTCAAGCTTTCATTCCTCTGACTTCTGCCCTGCTTTTTGCCATTAGTCTTTTCATTGTGATAAGTAATTAGCTTTGATTCTCTTACAATTATTTATTAAACGGCTCTGTAAAGATGTGGCTCACGTTTTTGTTTTGCCTGGTGTGGCCTGCACTGTTGCCTCTCAAAGAAATAAATACATCAAATCTTCACATGACCCACAGTTTTAAAATAATTTGTACCTTAACAAGTGTCAAAGGATTTATAGTGGAGCTCACTAGCATGCTACAGCGAGCTCGCTAGCATGTTACAGCGGAGCTCGCTAGCATGCTACAGGGGAGCTCACTAGCATGCTACAGTGGAGCTCACTAGCAATGCTACATTGGCGCTCGCTAGCATGCGACAGCGGATCACTAGCATGCGACAGCGGAGCTCGCTAGCATGCTACAGCGGAGCTTGCTAGCATGCTACAGTGGAGCTCTCTAGCATGCTACATTGGCGCTCGCTAGCATGCTACAGCGGAGCTTGCTGCAATGCTACATTGAAGCTCACTTGCATGCTACAGCGGAGGTTGCTAGCATGCTACAGGAGCTCGCTAGCAATGCTACATTGGCGCTCGCTAGCATGCTACAGCGGAGCTCACTTGCAATGCTACATTGAAGCTTGCTAGCATGCTACAGCGGTGCTTGCTAGCATGCTACAGCGGAGCTCACTAGCATACTACAGCGGAGCTCGCTAGCATACTACAGTGGAGCTCGCTAGCATGCTACAGCGGAGCTTGCTAGCATGCTGCAGCGGAGCTCGCTAGCATACTACAGTGGAGCTCGCTAGCATACTACAGTGGAGCTCGCTAGCATGCTACAGGGGAGCTCGCTAGCATGCTACAGCAGAGCTTGCTAGCATGCTACAGTGGAGCTCGCTAGCAATGCTACATTGGCGCTCGCTAGCATGCTACAGTGGAGCTCACTTGCAATGCTACATTGAAGCTCACTTGCATGCTACAGCGGAGCTTGCTAGCATGCTACAGCGGAGCTCACTAGCATTAAAGTGGAGCTCGCTTAGCATGCTACTTGGAGCTCGCTAGCAATGCTACAGCGGAGCTCGCTAGCATGCTACAGCGGAGCTTGCTAGCAATGCTACAGCGGAGCTCGCTGCACTACAGCGGAGCTCGCTAGTATGCTACAGGGGAGCTCGCTAGCATGCGACAGCAGAGCTCACTAGCATGCTACAGCGAGCTTGCTAGCATGCTACAGTGGAGCTCGCTAGCATGCTACAGCGGAGCTTGCTTGCAATGCTACATTGAAGCTCACTAGCATGCTACATTGAAGCTCACTAGCATGCTACAGCGGAGCTCGCTAGCATGTTACAGCGGAGCTCGCTAGCAATGCTACAGTGGAGCTCGCTAGCATGCTACAGTGGAGCTCACTAGCATTTTACAGTGGAGCTTGCTAGCATGCTACAGCGGAGCTTGCTAGCATGCTACAGCGGAGCTCGCTAGCATACTACTGTGGAGCTCACTAGTGGAGCTCACTTGCTAGCATACTACAGTGAAGCTCACTAGCATGCTACAGCGGAGCTCGCTAGCATGTTACAGCGGAGCTCGCTAGCAATGCTACAGTGGAGCTTGCTAGCATGCTACAGCGGAGCTTGCTAGCATGCTACAGCGGAGCTCGCTAGCATACTACAGTGGAGCTCGCTAGCATGCTAAAGGAGCTTGCTAGCATGCTACAGTGGAGCTCGCTAGCAATGCTACAGCGGAGCTTGCTTGCAATGCTACAACAGGGCAGCACAGCATGCTACAGTTGAGCAGTTTAGTGTTCTGTTTTTTTATGTTTTATTTTGAAACTTAAACCTGCTGCTTTAATTTTGAGTTTAGTTTGTTATGTATATACCTTTACTTAGTTGTCTGGAGAAAAAGAAACAATCTTGCATCATGTTCTTTTAGTGCATCTGGGATGTTTAAAGGATGACTGGAAATAAATATTCAAACTAATCAATCCCCGAGTGGCAATAATCAGGACTCACTCTGCCATGTCCTCCTCCCACCACCAGAGGGACCCTTCTCTGAGTATGAACCATGTTCAGCACCTTCCTCCCTACAACTCCCATCAGCCACCGCTTCAGTCTTCTCCATGCACATCTGATCATCATCATCCTCATCAGAACACCAGCATTTAAACTCTCTCCAGCCTCAACTTCAGTGTGAAGTCTTGATTGTGATTCTGAGCAGTTTTTCTGAGTTTGATTCTCTGTTTTTGACCCTCGTCTGTTTACACGTTCCTCTGTCTCGTCTCTGTGTTTTTGACCTT
>CM012449.1:5887197-6074881 GCA_003999625.1 Oryzias javanicus | reverse complement strand
AGACCACTCTGCACTGTGCTCTTCAGGAAGACCTTGAGCATCTCTCGGCGTACTTCTCTAACTGCACCGTAAGGGAAGTCTACGCCAAAGCAAAAACGATGCTGCAGCAAAGAAACTGTGGGAGCTCAGTGAGAGAAATGTGTGGCTGCATAGAAAATATTCATGAAGAACAAAGCATTGACTTTTCATCCATGTTGCTGGGTTTCACCACAGAAAAAACGTCACTCATTTCTTTTAGACATTTTTTTCAACCAAGAACAAGTGAAAAATAAAAAATATAAAAAAACTTCCATCTGGGATGATCAACCCAACATATCATGACTGTAGTGGACACTGTCGCCACTACAGCCAGTCTTCTGTCATCATTGTCAGTGCTCGCCATGTCTGTCTTTTAAAGTTGCTCTTTTATTGTCTAAACCTTGACCTTTGGTTTGGTTAGACTCTTGTGTTTTTGAATTATTTTCTTACGTCTTGATTCATTTTTTTATTGCAGTTTGATGCTTTTTGATTTTTGTTTTTTGGTTAACTGCTTTGAGTTTTGACCATGTAGTTGTTTGCTCTCCATTCTGCCTAATAAGTTCTACATTTTAGTTAACATCGTGTGACAAGAAGAAGTGATGTCTATTTAATGAATAAAGCCAATTTCTGAGAACAAGTCTTACTGTGCTTTTTTTTAAAATATCTACTATATTTATCACATTACCAACGGTGATGTCTAATTGTCAGAGCAATAAAAACAAACACATATGATATAATTTTAATTAAAAAAAATGAAAGGGTAAACTTGAGTTTTTCTATTGTGTTTCATCACATTTGTTAATCAGTGATAAAAAATAACAATTTTTGCAATCTTATTTAGAGGTAAATTCTGCGTGAAAAATACATTCATGAAGTGCAAGCATGATACTGGTTGGAGGTGAAGATTTGTTTCTCTCCAGAAAATGAGGACTAAAGCGTCTTTAGAAGGTAAAGGGAGGATTTTTCTGACCATGTCTTGATCAGCTTTATTACTCATTTTTGTTTTGATTATTAACTCACAATACCTTAAACTGGATCATCGATGCTTCTTTAACTCACCTGGAAGAACTTCTTGTAGCACTTGTGGAAGAATGGATGAGATTAGTGAGGAGACGGAGATCTCACTGTCACTGAGGGAGATGGTGGAGATGCCCACTGTGATTTATGCGGATCATGCTACAGAGGAGCTAGCATGCTAAAGAAGAGCTTGCTAGCTTGCTACAGTGGCGTTCGCTAGCATGCTTAAAGCAGATCTCAGCTACAGCGAGCTTGCTAGCTGAATACAGAGGAGCTCGCTAGCATGTTATAGCGGAGCTCACTACCTTGCTACAGCAGAGCGTGCTACTTTTTGCAGATGGGGAGTAAAGGGAAATTACATGGAAAAAAAAACCAGTGTTGGCAAAAAAGAGCATACATCTTCCATACAAGAAAGAGCAAAAAAAAAAAAAACAAGTGATACAAGTTGAAGGACGGTGTGTGTGTGTGTGTGTGTGCGTACGTGCTTCCAGTGCTATCACCATAGAGCTGTCTGCTCCATACAATACACAGAGGGGGAGGGTTGGGCGGGGTGGTTGGGTTTTGTGGGGGATAATGAGCATCTTAAATTCAGCAAGTCTCATTCTTCAAATACATTTTACTGTCTGCTGAAGCAGATATGTTTGGACGGAGCATGTCTGTACAGACGTAGCTGAAGGGAGACAGATAAGACACATTTTTTCTGGTACCAGTAGATCAGATTTTCCGTCAGCTGACCACGTTCTTGACTGGTCCAACGGGTTTTATGGTCTGAGTCTCCTCGTTTCAGCCAGAGAATTGCTCCCAGTTGTCGTCTATTTCTACACAAGTTAAAGATCAGGAGAACTGAGCAGTGAGGCCCAGAGTCTTTGATGTAGTCTGTCATAGAAGTCTTTTCAGCCCCATGTTTGTGTTCCAGCAGGTTTCCTCTCACTGTTTCCAGACCGCCAGATGAATCAGAATCAGAGCTGTCTTTAAAATGATCCGGGAGGAGAGGGGAAGAGGGTGTGGCTCAGCAAGAGCAAAATCTAGTCGGCAGGATTTGTAAGAAATCTTTTTGTAGACCTAAGTGCACTTGAGTGAGACTTCACAATTATTGTATGGACTACTGACCTCATTTAGCCTTTTTTTTAAATGATTCTCATGTATAGGAAAGAAAAGTGTCTATGAGTTTTTGCACATTTAATATTAATACAATAAAGGAAAAATATACATTTAACAGGCTGTAGAAAAATAAAAAGCTTGTTTATGTATAAGACTTGTCAAATTGTTACATCTAAATGGGTAAAAAACAGGTGGAGAAAGTAACTCTGCAAGAACTGATATGAACATATATGCTAATTTATGTAGTTAAGGTTTTACTGTTCCCCCTATTTAGAATTAAAGTTTACATTAAACTATTTTGTCGCACAGAAGCAAAAATAAATTTCATGTTCTGAATTTTGTGATTACAGGAAAAAAAACATTTAGAGTAAAATTGATCTTTTCTGCACCTCTAAGAATCAGCATAGATGACAGCCAATGGGCAAGCAGATAAGTGTGAACCTAAACAGTGCTGGAAGCACAACAGATTGAATCAAAGGAGGGGTGGCCATGGTGCAGTGGTAGGGCGGTTGACTCCCGAGCAGAAGATTGCAGGTTCAATGTCCACCCAATGTGTCGAATGTCATTGGGCAAGACGCTGAACCCCAAATTGCTCTGGTGGAAGGTTGTGCCAGTGTTCAGCAGCAGAGCTACCATCAGTTTATGAATGTGAATGTGACTGTGAAGCATCTTGCTTCAACGATGCTATATAAGTACATGCTATTTACCAAATGTAGAACACTCAATAATGAGATAAAAAATACAACAATTTGGGAAAATGAGTTATGTGTATAAAATCAGTCTTAATATAGCTGAATAGCATTAGCTGCAATAATGCTAGTGTGAATGTTTTTTGCTGAAAGTGACACAATTTACTTGAATTTTTAAAAAGATTTGCTGAAAATCCAAAAGCTTTTACAAAATGAAATTTCTAAAAGACTGGAATTTTGTTAAAAAACTATGAAATAGTGCTGAAGTTGCCCAAATTTATGAAAAACTGGTATAAAATTGCATTAAATCCTAATACATGTCAATTTTGCTGAAGTATTTAGTGTGTTGCTTAATTACAGCTAAACTCTGAATTAGCCCAACAAGCTAGCACAATAAAAACTAGCTAAACTCCAAAATATCCTAAAATTCTTCATTAAACTGTGATAGTCAAAAACGTTTGCACGTTGCTAAAAAAGAAACTAAACTTTAAATTAGCCTAAAACTCCAGTAGATAATACATTAGCTAAATATGTTATCATGTTGCTAAAATATTAGCTAAACTCCAATTATTTAGAATACTATAAAAGATGAAAACATATATATTTATATTATTTATATTTCAATACTTTCTCATTCATTTCCTATAGGGCATATTTTGCTCAATATTTTAAAACCATAAGGTTATGAATATCAAAAATACAAACAATAATATCCTGAACGTTTTGATACCAAGATGAAGGAAATCGCTGAAAGTCTGATTGAGTTTTTACTCGCTGAAAGAGAGATTGAGAATGCTGCAAAGCACTGTACTATAGTACTATAGAACTATAGTACATGCAGATTATTGACTAATGTGCTCCTGCTACTGTTTTTATCTGCTCTAGAGTGAACACATCCAAGCAAGGCTTTACAGGGTTAATTTTGGATTAACAACTCGACTGGGACTGACTTGGTCTTGAATCAGGACATACATGTATGTTTCCATCCCTCTGTCACATAGCCTACAGTTGTCAGATTCCATGTGTGGTTTCTATATCTTTGTCAAACTCGTGTAAATATTTAAGGTTATTTCTAACACAGTTTTTAGGTTTTTTTGTGTTCTGCTTGTTACAAACTCAGATGGTCAACTTTATTGTAAATACATTCAGTAAAATTGTTTTTAAGAGCAATTTTCCCTGCATTTATCTCAAATCTATGTGACATATCCCTCACCACACCCTCTTTTACTTGTTGAACTCCCCAGCAAGCAAGACTTGCAGCCAGCAGAACCTGATGATTAGTCCTGATGACTAATCATCTTTCACCGTTCAAGTGCTCAACTTTAGGCTATTATATCTGCTCTGTTTGCACTATAAGGTGTTGCATGAACTGATGACTGAGTGTGATAACAAAGCAGTGCATGTGTGTGCGTGTGTGTGAAGTGCACTATGAGGTGTACCTCGCCTTCACCATGAGGTAGCTGGGATAGCTCCAACAACTCCCATGACCTTTCACAGGACAAAGCAGGAATGGAAGATGGATGGTGTTTCATAAATAGATTGAACTGAAGTTGTGAAATGTTATGTGTATCATAGTTCATGATGGCCATAAGACAGATAAACTACTACAAATCTTTCAGATGGTAAAATGATTGGAAGATTTGTTTCCCTGTCAATGTCCTGAAAAGAGGCTTAAAAAATGAAGCCTTGCTCTCTAAAACGAAATGATCTTTGACATGGAGCACAGCAATATCTCGGTCTAAATGGGAATTTTTTAAGTGATTCAGTTTAAAAATGAAACGTGTTCTATCTTGATTACAAACAGACTGATATATAAGGTAAAAAATACATTTCTCAGAAAAAAAATGAAGTTGTAAAAAGATTCAACACTAGATGATCTAAGTTTCACCCTCTAGATTGTTGTTCACCTTTCAGTTGATCCCACTGCAGTTTTGCACAAGTGGTTTGTCAGAGCGATTCGTGTTGGATGTCCTTCCTGACATAATCCCGTATTTCTTAGGCACAGAGAAACCCAGATGGGCAGCCGTCTGTCTTTCATCGGTTCAGCTCTGATATCCGTCTGTCTCAGCCGACTGACATTTAGAAAAAACGCTTTTATCTTTAAGCGTTTTTGACACCTATCAATTCTGCTTAAGTCCATATTTAAAACCTTGCCTTTTCAATGGGAAATTGTCAGCAACATACTAGACTGATGCAAAAGTTGTAGTGAAGAACACCAAGATCAACAATCACAACAAATAATTATTTTTTTTTCTAAATTGTATAATTGACAACTTATTGCCAAAAATACAAATTTATTTCAGAAAAAACTATTCAATAACAACAAAAATAAAAGTGCACATCTCAGTTGTACTTTAAAAAATTAAGATACATTTGAAAACAAAAGTAATTCACAACCCAAAAACATTGTATTTACATATGAGCACTGACTCAAGTAAAGTATCTTGTATTTTATTTTTATCTAAACACAATCACAAAACTTTCAGACAAGTTATACATGGTTTACATTATTTATTTTTTCAATGTATTTTTTACATTGGTATTTTAAATTTGCAATACTTTGAAAAGACAACTCCTTAAGGTTTCATTCTAATGTTCATTCCTCTCTATAAAGAACCCTAACCAGGTATTTTCATGCATTTAAGAGTAATCCTCTAAAAACTTTTACTCTCAACAGTAGCCCCTCCCATACCCACGAAACGAGCAGGTTCTCACCATAGACATAATAGAGATAGACGCCGCATCGCTTGTCGCCCCCTATTGGAGCTGACGTCTCAACGCGCCGCCATCTTGATGAGGTCAAAGTGCCCCTGCAGTGCCATTGTTTCTAATGAGGAATGTTTCTGAGAGTTAAAAAAAAAAAACATGTTTTATGCTTTTAAACATAATATATCATATGATTATGGTATTTAATGAAGAAAGAATTGATTTAATATGCAAAACAAGTTTGACAGTTTATTTTATTTATTTATTTATTTGAATTTTCTCCATCTGAGAGGGGTTGAAAAACAATTTTAACTCATCAAACCTACCAAAAAACACAGAAAAAAACATGTAATGGCATCTCTCAGTAAAAATAATGTGTTTCAAATGTTAGGGGAAATTTGTTCAGCCTTAACAAAGAAAATCAAACACATAATAGACTTTATCCTCACTATGGCATATATGCACAATAAACATTTCAACATCTGCTACTTTACAGAATAAAAATAACGAAATACATTTTGTTTTAGTAAACAAGAAACTTCAAAACTATGAGAACATACATACTTATATACTTAGTTGTGCACAAAATGCCACAACTAAAACCCCTGAAAAAGAACTTGTGTAGACAGTTTCTTGCGTGTGCTGGCACTCTGAAACTCCAGAGTAGTCATTTTTGCCATGTGGTGCAGCCGTACTTTATGAAAAACAGAGTCCGGTCAAAATCATCCCGTTTAAAATGCTCACTGCAGAGCCTGGAGAACTCGGTGACAACAAAATCCTGTCTTCTCATCGCAACTTCCCATCTCCTCCGTAATTCCACCTCACTGGGAAACCTCGGAAATTATATAAGAGGAAAAAATATTAACAATATAGTAAAATAATACACGAGGAGGAACAGTTTTTGCCGCTAGCATATGCTTGTTAGCCACATAACGTCGTTTACGATTACACGTTCAGGTGGCTTGAAAAATTTGTAAAAAACAAAAACAATGTTAAAACTTACTTGTGAAATGTAATTCCACGTGATCGGCTCTGAATCGAGCGCCGATTATTGCATCCGAAGGCTGCACAAGCAAAATGCATGGTTGCAATCGGTTGCGATTCTCCGTTCAGTGGTTCAGTCTATGTGGTTGTGAATGTAGCCTAGCTTAGGTTGACCCCAGCAATATGGCGGCTCCGCTGGTTCACTCAGGATCACGTGATGCGGCGTCTATCTTTCTATGTCTATGGTTCTCACGATCTGACGCCACAGAGTGAGACCGCCCCTTTCAGGAAGAGTCTGCTCTGACAGCTCCGCCCCCAGTCTAACATCAGCAGTAATGTCCTCCTGGAACAGTTCATATATTACTGTCTTCTGCTCATCGTCTTGAATCCAAAATTCAATCATATCACAGACGTACTCCTCTGTTACTGAGAGTGTTTCCTCTTGATCTGCCTGCATCGGTGTATCTGTCTGTTTCACTTCAACTTCAAGCTGATCCACGTCCATCGTTCTGCACTCGTGTTAAGTAAAGATTGTCATAAAACTTGCGTAATCAAAGAATGTAAAGCAGATTTACATTACAAAACCACAGTTTTTTTGTGAAGAATCTCTTTGTAATTTGTCTTTAATTTCACTTATATACATTTTTGTGTTCACATTGATGAAGTTCGGACTATTTAATGATCAATTTTGTATCTAATCAGGTTATAAATGATATAAACGACAGAAGAGAAATAACACAATAGATACTTTTCTATCACCCACATGATACATATCGTCACATCCTCCAGTACTACTGGTAATATACGTACCGGGGCGTGACGGAGGCAAGCACACATAAAGTTCTCTGATTTCTATATGTTGCACTCCTGTAACAGCGAGCAATGGTCTGACGGTCAGTCAAGTGGAGCGCTTCCCAAAGTCACACAAGAACAGTTTTACAGATTTTGGAACTCTGCACACAAAATTGCACTGGATTTTTAGGTGCACCAGCAATTTTTGAACAAAGTTTAGGCTTTAAAGTGCACCTTATAGTGTGGAAAAACCGGTATTTCATAAAGTTCTCTCTAAAGACTTTGTCTCAACTGCTTCCAGCTGGATATGAGCTGGCTGTGAGTGTGCTGGGCTACAGCTGTACTGGCATCAAGGTGTTCACACGAAACAGCAAGATGGTGGATCACTAGGTGAACCTGTTGAGCTAAAATGTTCACGCTGATTTTTTCAGGCATGCTGCGAGCAACAGGTCATAGTAAACTCTTATGCAACTCTCAAGAGTAAATGAGGGTGAAGACGGTGAGATTCAGGAATGCAGAAGTGTCTTTCCAGTTCTGTTCTTGTGATGAGTGCATGGTCTTTGTGTGTTCCTCGATGCAGGAGCTAAGACAACTTAGACGTAGTTTGTGTTGGTATCCTACTGGCGTCCTATTATGGATCATTACGTGCGTGCAGCATTTTTGTAATTTGCATAGCACTCCACACGAGCATGTTCTACAACAATTGAACATTCCATTTTCATGACGTGACTAAGTCTCAAGCAGGAGAAATTCTTTTTTTTTTATCATTATCGCAAATTTTCACTGATGTAATTGTTCACCAAGTACATGTCATGTACTGTGTGTCACGTCGTATCAAGGAAACATGTCATATTTTACCCTCTTAATAAGTCTCAAGAAGTGACAAAGACAATCTGCTTGTGACAACGCTAATCAAACAGTGATAAACTTTGTCACAGTTTTAACATTCTGATGCTGATTGACCTAAGTACAGCTCTGATACCATCAACCGTAAAAATACCTTCAAATACTTTGTGGAAATGTATAGATTTTTTTTAATTTAGATCCTAGATGCTGTCAGTCAGCATGTTTCTGTGTTCCCCATAACCAGGGTCTGCAACCTGAGGCTCCACAGCCACATTCAGCTCGAATCCGTCCATTGTGGCTCTTTGGCTTCAAAGAGAACTTCCAACTGAACTAATTAATTAACTAATCAATTCATGTTTAGATGTTTGACATGTCAGGCTGAAAATCACACTTTTTAAAGCTTTTTTTTTTTGCTAAATTAGTATCTCCTGAAGTTTTTTGAGCTAATTTTGGGTTAAGGTAAAGTTTTAGCAACATGCTAGCTTTTTTGGTTAATTTAACATCTATTGAGATTTTTTTGGGCTAGTTGGTAGTCAAGCTAATATTTTTGCAATATCCAACATGTTAGCGTTTTTGGGCAATTTGGCATCTACTGAGGTTTTTTGAGCTAAGTTCTGAGTTAAGCTAAAATTTTTGGGTATTGCGCAAATAATTTTAGCACTTTCAGCAAATTCTTTTGGCAATTTTTTAAATAGCCAAAGCATCATCATCTAAGTTTACAAAAAAAACTCACACCAGCATTATCACAGGAAATTCAACTTTTCTAGTAATTCTTGTTGTTTTGCTGATACATTGTGAATTTTGTAGAAAACTGTGGAGGTTACATTCTAAGAATAATATGTGATAGATGACATCAAAACCCCTCATTATATTTCTCAGACAAACATGAATATTTTCATGCTTTTCTCTTTCGCTTAAACTCTTAAGGCTCAAACCTTTTTAAAAGTAAATCCAGTAATAAAGAGTGAAAATAAAATCTGCTGGAGATAGAAGATTTATGTGATAATGGGAAATCGCATTGTGTACAGGGGACGCAGTATGAAGGAAACTGACTGACAAGGTCAACAACCAATCAGGAATTTAAAAAACACAGTGTACTGTAAAATTAAAAAAAAAGGCATGCAAAAACATAAAATTTCACTGACAAAAAAAAAATCCACAAAACAGTGAGACCGTCAACTTTTATTTTACCACATTTAAAAACAATTCATGTGAACTGTTAAAACTGAAATACTTTGTCTGCTTGGACGCTGGATCCTCAACCAAATAAACAGGTTTTGTGAAGCAGAACATGCAGGTTTGATAATCAAAGGATAACCAAACAGGGAAGTTGGAGGCTGACTCCATTCTCAGCCCAGATTTGAAAAATGCCAAAACGCGGGCGTTTTGCCAAGACTGGCTCCTCTGGCCCCTGGGGAGCGGAGGTGTGGCTTGGATCTATGATTGATAGTTGGGCTAGCTTCATGTAGCATACACTGGGTCTTCAATATAGAAAGTGGTTTGTCATTGTTATGTTGCTACCAGGGGGCAAAGTGATCCAAGTTTCTTTTACAGAACTTTCTGAGGAGGTTGAGGATTTCCCGCCTCCAACTTCTCCCGAGGCCGGCACTCATGGTCCAGAAGCTTATTGTTTCAAGCTGCTGGCTCAAGACCATTGATATATATGACATTTAAAAGCTCAGTTCTACAGATTCTGGTACAAAGGTAAAATTTGTTCATTTGACAGCAGTGTGTTACCTGTAACACTTGTAGTTGCGATTCTTGCAGTTTACAGCTTAGTTTTTAGAGATAATAAAAGGTAAATATACAATGTAGCTGAGGGTTTTCAGGTAATAATATTAATCTTTATTTATATAGCACATTTCAATATAAAAAAGTGCTTCACAGTAAAACACAAGTAAAACAAAGAGTAAAACACAGAGTATAAAAACAAAATCTAAAAGCAGAATTAAGAAAAGGCAATTTAAAAAAAGAGATGAGTCTTTAGCTGCTTTTTCAAAGAAAACACTGATTGTACAGATCTGAGGCTGAGAGGAAGGGAGTTCCAGAGAGATGGAGCCACTGCTGCAAAGACTCTGTCACCTTTAGATGATGATGATCTCAGGGACCTGCTGGGAGCATACGGCTGCACGAGGTCCTTTATGTAGGCCGGTGTTTGGTTATTAACAGCTCTGTAAGTTCAAACCAGGATCTTGAACTGCATTCTGTAGTGATAGGGAGCCAGTGCAGCTGGATTAACAGCAGGGTGACATGAGAACACTTGGAGGATTTAGTTAAAAGCCTTGCAGCAGCATTCTGGACAACCTGAAGACCTTCTAGAGATTTTTTACTCAGACGTGAAGATGGAGATACAATAATCAAGACGGGAAGAAATAAAAGCATGAATGAGCATCTCCATCTCAGAACAGGATACAACTGGACTTATTTTAGCAATGTTTTTTAAATGATAAAAACAAGAACGAACAAGTGCAGCGACATGAGAGTCAAGAGATAAAACTGGGTCTAAGCTTACCCCGAGGTTTCTGACAGAGGGCCTGACAAAAGATGCAAGTGGACCAAACCACTGGACTATCTGAGGGAGGTGTTTGTCAGGAGCACAAACGAGGACCTCAGTTTTATCATTATTTAGTTGGAGAAAGTTGTTGCTCATCCGACTCTTGACCAAATCCAGACACCTACATAAAATCTGTATCTTAAAAATATCCTGAGGATTAAAAGACACATAAAGCTGAATGTCATCAATATAAAAGTGATAAGAGATGTGATTAAAAGTTCTTAAAATGTGTTACAAAGGTAGAAGATATAATATAGACAGTAGAGGTCCCAAAACAGAGCCTTGTGGCACACCGGAAGAGAGAGATGCAGAGGAGGACTTAAACTGAAGGTCTGATGAGAACAGAGTCTGTGAGTAGTAAAATGTCACTAGCATAAAAGCTAATATGTAAAAAAAACAAACAATCCGTTCATTAAATCCATCACCAGGACAAAATTTGCTGGATTCAATGCCAACTGCACTCAACCTCTGTTCCCCAACTTCCAAGTCCACTGGAAAGTTGTAGATTTTTTTGACAACGGGAGGCAGAACACCTGACTACGAGCCATGCTAAAGCTAACAACCGTCCACATCAGAATCAAAGATGGGCTTATACTGGAGATCAGAGCACCATTATATCAAACTTCTGGGACTCATATCTGTTAACCAATCACAAAATTCAACTGCAATACCTCGTTACAACCTGTAGGGCGCAGCGCACAGATGGTTATTTACTTTGGTTCTTTTTTTTTTTCTTTTTAGGAATTAAACAAGTTTTGTCAAAAATTACCAACAACCATCAAACATCAGTTTATAAAGACCCATTTATAGAGGACAACAACAACAAAAAAAAGGTGGATTAAGTGTTTGGTTACCCTTTAAACAAGAGAACATGTTGGTCTAATCAAAGTCCTTGAAAGAAGTGTCGTTGTTTTTTAGGTATATCTGCCCCACACACCACCACTAATTCCATGAATCAGATTTTCTACCAGCGAGGAGCAACAAGAGTCAGAGTAAACTTAAGAGAAGCATGGCTTTGACCTTTGAGGAGTTACTCAACAACACTCACATGTCTCAGCAGAGAGGGACAACTTTAGCACAACAACTGAAAGCTTTTATCATGTGTAGGTCCAAGTTCACATATCTCTAATTACTCGAGTTTCAAATAATAATTAACCAGAATATATCTCAAGCTTTCATTCCTCTGACTTCTGCCCTGCTTTTTGCCATTAGTCTTTTCATTGTGATAAGTAATTAGCTTTGATTCTCTTACAATTATTTATTAAACGGCTCTGTAAAGATGTGGCTCACGTTTTTGTTTTACCTGCATGTAATGGCCTGCACTGTTGCCTCTCAAAGAAATAAATACATCAAATCTTCACATGACCCACAGTTTTAAAATAATTTGTACCTTAACAAGTGCATCAAAGGATTATAGTGGAGCTCACTAGCATGCTACAGCGGAGCTCGCTAGCATGTTACAGCGGAGCTCGCTAGCATGCTACAGGGGAGCTCACTAGCATGCTACAGTGGAGCTCACTAGCAATGCTACATTGGCGCTCGCTAGCATGCGACAGCGGATCACTAGCATGCGACAGCGGAGCTCGCTAGCATGCTACAGGGGAGCTTGCTAGCATGCTACAGTGGAGCTCTCTAGCAATGCTACATTGGCGCTCGCTAGCATGCTACAGCGGAGCTTGCTTGCAATGCTACATTGAAGCTCACTTGCATGCTACAGCGGAGGTTGCTAGCATGCTACAGTGGAGCTCGCTAGCAATGCTACATTGGCGCTCGCTAGCATGCTACAGCGGAGCTCACTTGCAATGCTACATTGAAGCTTGCTAGCATGCTACAGCGGTGCTTGCTAGCATGCTACAGCGGAGCTCACTAGCATACTACAGCGGAGCTCGCTAGCATACTACAGTGGAGCTCGCTAGCATGCTACAGCGGAGCTTGCTAGCATGCTGCAGCGGAGCTCGCTAGCATACTACAGTGGAGCTCGCTAGCATACTACAGTGGAGCTCGCTAGCATGCTACAGGGGAGCTCGCTAGCATGCTACAGCAGAGCTTGCTAGCATGCTACAGTGGAGCTCGCTAGCAATGCTACATTGGCGCTCGCTAGCATGCTACAGTGGAGCTCACTTGCAATGCTACATTGAAGCTCACTTGCATGCTACAGCGGAGCTTGCTAGCATGCTACAGCGGAGCTCACTAGCATGTTAAAGTGGAGCTCGCTAGCATGCTACTGTGGAGCTCGCTAGCAATGCTACAGCGGAGCTCGCTAGCATGCTACAGCGGAGCTTGCTAGCAATGCTACAGCGGAGCTCGCTAGCATGCTACAGCGGAGCTCGCTAGTATGCTACAGGGGAGCTCGCTAGCATGCGACAGCAGAGCTCACTAGCATGCTACAGCGGAGCTTGCTAGCATGCTACAGTGGAGCTCGCTAGCATGCTACAGCGGAGCTTGCTTGCAATGCTACATTGAAGCTCACTAGCATGCTACATTGAAGCTCACTAGCATGCTACAGCGGAGCTCGCTAGCATGTTACAGCGGAGCTCGCTAGCAATGCTACAGTGGAGCTCGCTAGCATGCTACAGTGGAGCTCACTAGCATTTTACAGTGGAGCTTGCTAGCATGCTACAGCGGAGCTTGCTAGCATGCTACAGCGGAGCTCGCTAGCATACTACTGTGGAGCTCACTAGTGGAGCTCACTTGCTAGCATACTACAGTGAAGCTCACTAGCATGCTACAGCGGAGCTCGCTAGCATGTTACAGCGGAGCTCGCTAGCAATGCTACAGTGGAGCTTGCTAGCATGCTACAGCGGAGCTTGCTAGCATGCTACAGCGGAGCTCGCTAGCATACTACAGTGGAGCTCGCTAGCATGCTAAAGGGGAGCTTGCTAGCATGCTACAGTGGAGCTCGCTAGCAATGCTACAGCGGAGCTTGCTTGCAATGCTACAACAGGCAGCACAGCATGCTACAGTTGAGCAGTTTAGTGTTCTGTTTTTTTATGTTTTATTTTGAAACTTAAACCTGCTGCTTTAATTTTGAGTTTAGTTTGTTATGTATATACCTTTACTTAGTTGTCTGGAGAAAAAGAAACAATCTTGCATCATGTTCTTTTAGTGCATCTGGGATGTTTAAAGGATGACTGGAAATAAATATTCAAACTAATCAATCCCCGAGTGGCAATAATCAGGACTCACTCTGCCATGTCCTCCTCCCACCACCAGAGGGACCCTTCTCTGAGTATGAACCATGTTCAGCACCTTCCTCCCTACAACTCCCATCAGCCACCGCTTCAGTCTTCTCCATGCACATCTGATCATCATCATCCTCATCAGAACCACCAGCATTTAAACTCTCTCCAGCCTCAACTTCAGTGTGAAGTCTTGATTGTGATTCTGAGCAGTTTTTCTGAGTTTGATTCTCTGTTTTTGACCCTCGTCTGTTTACACGTTCCTCTGTCTCGTCTCTGTGTTTTTGACCTTTTTGACACCGTCTATGTCTTGCTCTGTTCCATTAAACCATTTGAACATGGATCCAAACGTCTCAGTCTCTTCATCACCGCAATGCTTTGTTATCATTGAGTGGTCCCAGAGCGTTTTACTCAGAGTTGTCTGAATGGATCAAAATATTGCTCAATCACGAGTAAACTATCATTATAAAGATTTTAAAAGCCCAAAGTTATTTAGCATGATAAAAGCCTTTTAATAGAGATCCTGTCCATGATAAGAATTGAATAATCACCATGGTATAAAAAGTCTGCCCTCCAAGCGCAACTTCTTCAAATCATTCATGAAACACTTGCTGTAAGTAGTCACGGGTCTGCAACCTGCAGCTCCAGAGTCACTCGCGGCTCTTTTCCCCTTCCACAGTGGCTCTCCTGATAAAGAAAAATAAAATAATTGTCATTTTTAAAAGTAACGGTTGCTAACTTTAAAAAAGGATTTGTTGGAGTATAACTGGGACTTAATTTACAACGAAAAAGATGTAGATAAAGCATATGATGAATTTTTAAAAATATTTAAAACTATGATAAAAACTGCCCAATACAGGAATACCGAAGTAAAGTTAAACATGCAAACAGTTTATGGATTACAAAAGGATTAAAAAATGCCTGTAAGAAAAAAAAATAATTTATACAAAGAATTTATAAAACACAGAAGTGATGAAGCTGAGAGGAGATATAAGACATATAAAAACAAATTAACATTGATAATGAGGAAGTGTAAAAAGGAATATTATAACAACTTACTGGAGAACAACAAAAACAATACTAAACAATTGTGGACCATATTAAATATGGTAATAAGAAATTCTCCAAAATATACAAGTTATCCAAAGCATTTTCTAGATGGGGAAACCACACACACAAATCCAAAAAATGTTGCTAATTTATTCAATACCTTCTTCGCTAATATTGGACCAAGTCTGGCTAAGGAAATTCCAACATTAAGCAAAGGTCCTCATTTAACAGACAGTAATATTAACACTATTTTTCTTGAAGAGGTGGAGGAAGAAGAAGTAATTGAAGTCACTAAGCAGTGTAAGAACAAAACATCTACAGACTCCTATGATATTGATATGATGTTAGTCAAGAAGGTAATTGAAGGAATTTCAAAACCCATGACTCATATATGCAATCTATCGTTCCAGAATGCTCAATTTCCTCTGAAAATGAAAACTGCTAAAATAATCCCACTCTACAAATCTGGAGATAAACATCAGTTCACAAATTACAGGCCTGTCTCCCTCCTCCCTCAGTTTTCTAAGATCCTGGAAAAACTTTTTAAAAATAGACTTTGCAAATTCATCGATAAATATAATTTACTTACAGACAGCCAGTATGGTTTTAGAGCAAACAGATCAACATCACTGGCTTTAATGGAATTAACAGAGGAAATAACTAATATCACAAAACAGAACAAATATGCAATAGGAGTTTTCATAGATTTAAAAAAAGCATTTGATACAATAAATCATGACATTCTAATTCATAAAATGGATAAACTGGGAGTGCGAGGATCAGCTTTAGACTGGGTAAAAAGCTATTTACGAGACAGGAAACAATTTGTGAAAATGGGAGATCATAACTCAACAGTTCTGGACATTGTGTGTGGTGTCCCTCAAGGCTCAGTGCTTGGGCCAGTTTTATTTAACCTTTATATCAGAGGTATTCAACTCCAGGCCTCGAGGGCCGCAGTGTCTGCATAATTTCCAGATATCCAAACTCTACTCATGACTGATTACCTGGTTCAGGTGTGTCCAACCAATTGGAGCATGCCAGATCCGGGTATGTTGGAAAACCTGCAGGAATGCGGCCCTCGAGGCCTGGAGTTGAATACCCCTGCTTTATATCAATGATATAGTCAAAACATCAGACGAAATGAAATTCGTATTATTTGCAGATGATACCAACATCCTTTTTTCTGACACAGATATCCAGGAACTCCTCGCTAAAGTGACCAGAGGAATGTACAATCTAAAGGACTGTTGATAGAAACAAGCTATCACTTAATTTGGACAACTAAAATCATGTTTTTGGTAAAAAACAATACAAAAGAGCAAATTAAAAATAAGAATAGCAGGAGTAACATTAGAAACAGTGAATCATATCAAATTCTTGGGCGTGACAATAGACGACAAGATTTCCTGGAAGCAGCATATTAGTTCTTTACAAACAAAAATATCAAGAAGTATTTCAGTCATGGCCAAAGTGAAACATATTCTTAACCTCAGATCACGCCAGATACTGTATAATTCTCTGGTGTTGCCGTACTTAACCTACTGTTCAGAAATTTGGGGAAGTACATACAAAACCTCTTTAAAACCACTGTGTTTTACAAAAAAAGCAGTAAGATTAATTCATGATGTAAGTTATCGCCATCACACTAATCAATTATTTCTTCAGTCAAAGATACTAAACTTTGATTTAATAGAACATAGAATACTTCAGCTGATGTACAAAGCAAGACATATTTACTCCCTACATCTACAGTCAATGTTTTCTGACAGATGGGTGGTTATAGTTTAAGAAAAGAACATAATTTCAGAGTACTAAAAGCACGCACAACAAAAAAGATCTTTTGTACAACAATAAATGGAGTGAAGCTATGGAACAGTCTGAATGATGAGTTACGAATGAGCAACAGCATAAACCACTTCAAACATAAACATAGAATATTAGTCTTCAGTAAATATAGTAAGGAAGAAGGATAACAAATCTAAATGTAGTGATACAGGTGTTGACTGTGAAGTATATAATCATATAAATCAATGTTTTGAGTGTTTATTGGTGAAGTTGACAGAGGCTGGGTGTTGAGGTCCCAGAGGAAAGATTTATGGAAGGGAAAGCATGTGAATGGTAAAGCTGGAATATTTGTATATATGTACGTGTTTTTGTATAGATCTTGTGTGTATTCGATATATGGACAGATGTCTGATGGTACTTAATTTCTGCTTCTGAAATAGTTTATATTAAAGATTAAAATGAAGATATATTTTTAGGGGGTAGGATTAAAAAAAGTTTTTAAACTTCTTCCTACTCCATTTTGAACTACACAATTCAGGTGTAATATCTTTTATTTATAATCTATATAAAATTTTGTTTTCTTGTTTTGTTTTGTTTTTTACCATGTAATCTGTATGTTCGAAATAAAGGACTAACTAACTAACTAACTAACTAACTAACTTTTGTGTATTCTTCATACACTTTTCTACTGGATCATTAAACAATCATGTTTCATGTTTATACTCCAGTTAACAGCCATAGTAAGTAGGAAAAAAGATCTCAGCTCACTAAAGAAAACCTAAAATACAACAAGAGAAAATCTGCTTTTTGTCTCAAGTTGTTTAGGAATACTTTTGCTTAACTTGAATCTTCCTGTTTGGAACAGGAAGTCTTTTATTTTGAAAGAAAGTCATGTGCTTCTTTCTTAAAAAAAAACTTTACACTTTGAGAAAATTCCCATGTATCTTAATATTTATGCATTTTTTTGAGCCTAAGAATAAATGTAAAAATTAATTTCCTAGAAGGGCTTTTAAAAATAGTCTTTGCAGCTCTTATTAGGGTTTGATCGGTATCAAACAAGCCCAAATGGCTCTTTTACCTGCATAGGTAACAGACTCCTGCTATAAGCAAAAGTCTTTTTGGCTCCATTGCCAGAAAACTCTCCAGATCTTATTCTGATTGAGAACTTGTGGTCGATGCTGAAGAGGCTGGTGGACCATCCAAAACCCACAAATGGACTGTCAGAACTCCAGAAGATCAACACTGCTAAATGTGGGGATTGTTGCATGATCTGAGCTTGATATGTTTGATAATACACTTGAAAACACCTGAAGCAGTAGACTATGTCAGATTTTATGTTGGTGTCTTTCTCAAAACTTTTGACCAGGACTGTGTGTTACACTCACATCAGGTTTCCAAAATCCAGTCCAATTAGTTAGTCACAGGCCACGCCTAAGTTTTACAGGCTCCACCTTTATCAAAAAAAACATTCTACTGTCTTTGTTACAAGATCCTGTCTTTATGAAGCCATTTTTGCCTTGTCCCTGCCTTTATCGTTTACTTCAATCCCCTAAATTTGTCCCAACTTTCCCCTTAATGACCTCCTTTTAGCAGATCCCACCTCAATCCCAGACTCCACCTTAGCTCCACAATCTTTTTAGACTCTTCCCTTTTTCCCTGCGGTTTTTCTCAAGCCCTGCCTCCATTACAACATGCAATGACAAGTGTTGTAGATGTCCCAAAACCTTGATGTGGGCACAGCCTTTGTTGTTAGCACCTGCGTTAGACCAGTTTGCCACACGGATCTCTCTAACCAGAGAGCTTTTCGTAGGCCAGCCCCCTGTCCTACAGGTTTGTCCTGGCATCATCACCGTCTGCACAGGTTTTCCCAGGCTCTTTCACCTTCAACACAGCTTTTCCTTAGTCAGCCTGCGCTGCCACCCATCAGGGCACCATGTACTCCAAATATTCTCTAAATTTACATTGTTCATACCTGTTGAGACGTTTTCTTTGTTAGTGGGGCATCGGTCGAATGATGAAATGCTCTGGATCTCTCTCTCTCTCTCTCTCTCTCCTGGCCTGCGCTCTCTTGCTTCTGTAACAACACATCCTCATTCCCAAGTCCTCACATATGGACGTTTGGTTCAGGACCCCTCCCTTTTTGGGTGTCCCCAACTCGCCTTTTTTTTTTGACTTGTTGTCTGTTCCCATTAAATCACGGGTCCTTAACAGTACCGGGATGCGGAGTGCACCGGTACCCTGACCCAAGCCAAGCTCGCATCCGGTACCGGTGTGGGTCAGGAACCTTTGTGCCCAGTACTGTGTCCGGTACCACTTTGTGTCCTGTACTGCGTCTGGGCCCGGTTCGCTCCCGGTACTGGTTTGGGTCCAGTACCGTGTCTGGTACTGGGTCTGGTGCCAGGTTACAGTGCCGGTACCATGTCCAGAGGGTTGTTGACTCTTGATTTTACACGTCACAAAGCGATAAGTTGGGGAACCTCAAACAGGGACGTGTACAGGATTTTTGAGAGCAGGTCCTCAAGCACACCTCGGGCCCAATGTGTGTATGTGCCTGCACCCAAAACATCGACACGTGACCACTTGGTAATGAGAATGTTGTCTGTAAACAACCAGTCCAATGCACATGCGTGTGCTTTGTAAAAAGTAGAAACCAGAAAATTATTTATTAGGGAATATAAATAAAAAAGAAAATGAATCAGATGTTTAAGAGGAAGATATAAAGTGAGGATGAAGATGTACAGACCGAATGTTCTAAATGAGAGGATGAAGAAGAGAAAAGGAGAGATGCGAGTTGCATGGAAAATGCCACTGAGACACCAGGACCATCATGCACGGGTGACTGTTTTACCAGATTATCCTTCAATTATTTTTCCAAGAAGAAAAAAAATGATGTCATGGTGATCTTTTACTCTTCTGCACTCAGACAGACGTGCTTTAGCTCTCATTTAATGCAGTTATTTGGACATAAAGGGCCTTCAAAAATCACTGACACACCTTTTTTCTGCCACTTTTTTAATTTGTAAAAAGATCATCGGTTCTCACAGAGAAAAACAGTGCGAGCCAGCATTCACACGCACTCATCTTCCCAAACAAAAGCTTCCCACTTTACAACATGTGGCCACAAGATGGCAGCATAAGACACAAAACTCATGTTTTTAGAACGAAATGTAAAATCTTGTCACTCCAAAATCAGAAGAAAAAATGAAGATTAAAATCATATAAAACTAATAAGAAAACATGCAACTTTTAGGGAGACAAACACCTTCATTCTTCGGCTTTTGCACCACAAGTGGGCTGGCAGGTTCAGATCCTGTTGGAAAACAACAATACAGCATTTTTTAATTAGTTTAAATGACTCATTTTAAAAATGTTGATCCAAAAGTGTTTCATAATAAAGTCATCTGTGTTCTTGATCTCTTCCATGTTTGCATGTTATCTGTGCAGATGGAACAGTCCTCTGCAGTCTGGTACAGCAGAGCAACCAATGTAGGCATTTAAAACTCGATGAGTGCAACTACATGGTTGCAGAGCCCTTTTCAAGCCACCAGATGACAAGTTATCCTATTTTGCTCGCATGTGAGATCTGCTAAACATGGTTTTCATGCAGGTCATAAAGGGATAACTCAGCAGTAGCAGAAAATGAAAAGTAAAAGCATATACTGCAACTATGGAAGATGAAAACATTTGGATTGTTTCTTGTTATAACTAGATCCACTTTGTCGTTATAACGAGAATATAAACTTTTTTCCCGCAAAGAGACGCCAAGACTTTACCTGATTTATGCTTCTTTATTTTGTGTTTTTAGTCCATTTTTTTATTTAGTGGATCTATGGTGTTTAATCGTCTTCATTCCGTGTCATGCACTAGGCTCCTCCCTTCATTTCCCCAAAACCCCCAGAACAAACAGGTTGATTGACAGAACCCAGTCTGCTGAGTGTTTCTGTATGGTGCGTTCACTGAACCCCGGAAATCTGCTGCCAAACAAAGCAGTTTATTAGAAAAAAATGTCATACACCAGAGCTGATCCATAATTTATTGATTTATTTATGTCAACATTTTTTTTTCCAAAAAAATGTCTTTTTTTTGCTGCAGATTATATAAAAACGGCAAGAGTACACCAGCGGACAGAGTTGGATGGGGGGGGGGCTGTTTGAGTTGGCTAATGTCCAGAGCTCAGTGAACGCACCATGTGCAGCCCGGGTTCTGCTGGTTCTGTCATTTAACTTGTTTATTCAGGGCTTAAGTGAAATTAAGAAGGGGGGCTGGTGCAGCAGGCGGAATTAAGGTGTTTGAGGAGCAAAGATTCAATAATAAATCTAAAAGTAAAATATTAATAATAATAATACAGCTTTTTCTGGAGTATTTTGTTCTGCTGTTTTGTTGTTAACCAGAAAATAAAAAGACTGAAAAACAGGTAAAGTCTCGGCATCTGCATGCGAGGAAATAAAAAGTTTGGTTCCTCATTAAAACGAGATACTCTAGTTATAAATGTGTTATATTCTATAAAGTTTAAAAAGAAAGAATTTGAATCACACAATCCCTTAATAAATCACAATAGAAAAAGGGCACACTGAACATTAGAATAAAAGACTCTCCATTGAAGAAAGAACAAACAGAGCAACTAACAGTGTGTAAACCAGTAAAGTAATCAAAAGTATAACATGATGTTATCATCATCCTCAACACTACACAGAACTCCCTCCAGGGCTCATGTACATTTAAACCCTTTGAAAGTCAAATTTAAATTTCAAACAGCTTTTCAGTGAAGAAAAATACAAAAGAGATAAATTAACACAACCAACCGAGAGTAAAAAAATAAAGTTTCTCATTAACCGAATTGCGAGTTTAGCCGTTGCAAAAATAAAATGAAGTGAAGTGTGTAAATATTTTCTGACAGTAGCCTGTACTTTGGACCAAACACAAACAAAAGAAAGAAAGAAAGAAAGAAAGAAAGAAAGAAAGAAAGAAAGAAAAGAAAGAAAGAAAGAAAGAAAGAAAGAAAGAAAGATCTGTTTCATTTTATCCAGTCTTAAGTCAACGTTTGCTATTCATCTTTTCTGTCGCTAGGGGGCGATAACGAGCAATCAAAGACAGTGTGTCGAAAGGCAGAAGAAGAGAGCGGCCGGTTGTATTGTAATCAAACATGTCTGTGTTTCTCTGTGTTGTTGCAGGCGCAGTTACGGTCTATATTTTCATTTATTACGGAGTTTTCAGAGCCATAAGATGCACAAGTTCTGTGAAGCTGAAGGGGAAGACGGTGGTTGTGACAGGTAAAGAAACGGCCTTGCTTTCGTTTTTGTTGACTTCTTGTTTGCTTTCAAATATGTTTGACTTTTCTTTTATTGAAGCAAGAATTTGACAAACAAGTATGGCATCATTATTAATGATGAGATAAAGTCAGACGAAGACAAAACGGAAACAAAATCCACAAATATCACTTAGAAAAAAACGTTTATGTCAAGAATTTAAATAAATCAAATAAACTAGAAAATGTCTGACCATTCTCGTTTATCATGTAAATGAAAGATTTGTAGAATAGACTGAGAAAATGCAATAATCCTTTAATGTGAGATTTCACCTTAAGAATGTACAATTGTTAACAAAATGCTTTGAAATCACAATCAATATGCAAATCAGAAAGTCCAACTTTTGATCAATAAATTGCTGAAGATGATGAAGATGCTAGTGCTGATAGCTGAAGATGCTGAAGTTGATAGACGAAAACACTGAAGCTGATAACCAGCTAAAATATTAGCTAAACTCCAAAAGACTCAGTTAAAGCCAAAATAGTCCAAAAAGCTAGCAGAATGCCAATTTTTTAAACTTTAAAACTATAACTTTTTACCATAATAATGAATAATAAAAAGGCAGGAATATTACTCCAGAATAAATCAACTTAAATCTTATATTACTTTCAATATTTTCTCCATATAATGTATTTTGTCAGAATTATACAAGTTAGAAATAAGTGCAAGATAACATCGAGTCATTATTAACAATAAAATAAAATAATCTGGAGGGCCGGATCCGGCCCCCGAGCCTTGACTTTGACAAATTCTTTAGAGGGAATTAGAATTATTTTAGATTGTTTTTATGAGCAAACCAAATGATACTTTACACATAAAGTGTTATGATCGAGATAATTACCATGTTCGTCCAACAAATGAGAAATAACTAAAACTTTTTTTTCCAACTAATTTCCTAAAAACAAAGACTTTCAATTAAAAAAAATATTTCCATTAATCCATAAAGAAGAATTGTGCAGGGAGAAATTGTTTATACAATTTCCAGGCTGTTATTGTAAAGAAGAACTTGTTCTTAATAACTTACCTGGTTAAATAAAGGTTTAATAAATATAAGGTCTAATAAAGAAAGACTTGTTTGTGATGATCAGATAAGTCAACATCATGATCACAACATAGAACAAAATCAATTCCTCCTAATAAATATATATATATTAAAAAAAACACCCAGGGAGCAATAAACCAGAGAGAGTTTCTATGTGAAATAAAATAATTCAACCATCTTAGTCCATTCATAACTGTAAAGTCTACAGCGTTTTATACCCCCCTTCTCCACCTTTTTTGATGACGACAACTTTTGGTAGTTGGTTTTCATCAGCTTATGGATTATAACTTAGTGTCTTTCTAAAATATTTATGCCTTCTATTTTATTGTTTTAATCTTTATTGCTAACAGCTCAGTAAGGAAGAGCTGTTGCAGCTCTGTCTGATGCCTCCATTCACATTAAATGTGGGGCAGGTACCATGTCCCAAAGCCACACTACTGTTAATGTCTTTATATAGTATACTTATTGAATTAATCAGTTTTGGGCCAAATTCAAAGTGTTTTAAAGTACTCGTAATAAATTATGTTCAACTGAATTAAAGGCCGTTTAAAAATCGAGAAAAGAGATAAATCCATCAATTGATAACTCTTAGCAATACTCCTCTAACCGTATGTTATTGTGAACTGATCTACCTCCTAAAAAACCCGATTGAGCTTCATCAACTGTTTTAGATGACTTTCTTTTAATCTAGCTGCAGTACATCCAGAAAGTAATTTGTAATCTGTGTTTAGGATTACCAGGAGCTTCGTTTAAATGAAGCTTCCTGACAGTCGAGTTCTTCAATCCTTAAGGCTGAATCACAGAATTCTTTTAACAAATGATCTATTGTTGGTATAAACTTTGACATTTGATTTTAAAAAGGTAATAGATTCAGAAGGGGTCCATCTGATGTGTATAGATTCTGATAAACCCTATAAATTTCCTTTTCAATCATGTTTCTCTCTTTACATTCTCTTCCTTAAATTAACAAACTTGTCATCACTTTCTCGTCTTTTCTCTAGTTTACTACTTGAGGTTCAATTTTTCTCTCCTTCCTCCACCCATTTTTCTCTTATAAAATACAGAGAAAAGGAAAAAAAATGAATGAAGGAAGGAAGAGGAGGAAAAGCAATCTCAAAGATGAGATTATCTTTTTATTTACAATTAACTGGTGATTTAAAAATATAAAAAAGAAAAGCTTGAAAACAGGGATTCTCTTCTTCTCATCACGTATTATACGGTAGCGTAATGGTCAGCATTATAGCCGTCCACGCCAATGCCTCCGGTTCCTGCCCCGCCACGGATTGTTTAACTTATTAATGTAATTTGATTTTATTTAGAGTTTGAGAATCATAATAAATAAATATTTATTGCAACATATTTCAGGCAGCTGCGTGGTTTCTGATCCGGACCGTGCCGGCGTTAGTAATAAGCTTTTCATATTTAAAGTCTTAAAGCTGCGCTAACATCTTAGAGTGCACTCACACCCAACGCGGTTCACATGTATAAATGTGCGTGGCCCGTCCTTCTTTTGCTGCGCAAAAATAAGTAAAATATCACAAAGTCTGGAGTAGGGCTGGGCGATATGGCAAAAAAAGAAAATCATGATTTTTTCAATTTTATTTCACGATTTCGATTTTATCACGATTTTTTTTTAAAAAATAAATTCACATTGACAAAAATTGAATTATGATTTTAGTTGAAAGAAGTAAACAAATGTTGAACAAATATTTAGATTTTTTCCAAATTTAATTTCAAATGCATTACAAGCATTGATATATATTTCTGGATTGGCCCTTGCCTACATGCCTATAGACGGAGACGTGCGCGCTCAGGCGCCATCATCATGCATTGATTCATGGCAGCAGAACACAGCTGTTTCAATGGAGGACAGGCAGACATCAATCGCAAAAATCAGGCTAGCTCCTTCATTTCTCAACTGATTTTTTTAAAAATATGGCTCAAATTAAAGCTTAGAAAATAATTGATCTTTTGGTATATTTGAATATTTATTATCTATTAAGATCAAGCTGTAAATAGAGCAAGAATTGTGCATTCTACTGCTACAGAAAAGGCATTGATGTCAAATGAATAGCTTCTTAATATTCATGATTTTTTATTTCGCCTCTGTGCTAAAATACATAAAACAGATTGTAAATGCTTTTCACTCAAGACCAGAAATGAGGGAGACTGATGAAGTTTAATAGCATGAATGACTGATACAGTTTAGTAAAAACACCATTTACCACATTTTCAAATGAAACTACAATTTTTATTATTTTTGTATTACATATATGGTAAATAAATCTCAATTGCTTCAGGATTTACCTTCAAATAGACGATTTCATTGTACTTTGAGAAAAAGGCTCCAGCTAGCATCTTTAACTGATACAAATAATAATAATAATAATAACTTTGATCATAACATCAAATACATCTACCAAACTGTTCAGATTCCAAACACAGTGATGATAGCAGTAAACGTGTTTCAGGTTACAGTTTACGGTCTCAGCTCCTTCCCTAACATCTTCTCTCTGCTGTGTTTATGTCACTGAGCAGAAAGCTAGCGTTAGCATTAGCGCTGTATCTTCCGGCCGGGCTTTCTCCGGTCTGTTGACCAAGAAAAAAGATCAATCGTGACGGCACGGATTACAAAATTATGTGCGAACTCACTTATACTTCTTACAAAGACAAAACAAAGTGCGACTGACAATAAGATATAGCCTCCTAAAGTAGCTAGCTACGAGCTAGCAAAACAATGCAGCAACGTTCATCTTGACTGCATATTTTACGTGTTTCCAACATGAATTTCCATCTGTTTTTGTGCAGGTTGAACGTAAATACGAGCGATTAACATCCACCATGTTTTAAAACATGAAACATTAATAAAAAACATACGTCGAAGAACCAAGCTAGCATGCTATCTGTGAGTTGCTAGCACCCACTTTAGCACACAGTTCAGCCTAATTTATCTCTACTAAAATGTGATTGCTGTCATGTGATTCCTCTCCATCAGATTATTTTGTTTTCGAGGTTTTTTGAAGTCGATTGCAAAACACAGTTGCCTTTTGTGCTTCTTTTCGTATTTTTTTCGGACCTCCGCCATTTATTTACTATAGAAGACTCAACGCATACTGACGCCGGCGCCGCACGTCTGTCACGCCGTATGTCACGTGACTTACTTAAAAACACGGGGGAGGAGGAGGAAGAGCTCGGATTTAAAGTCACAGGCAGTCAACAAGCTTTTGCCTTCTCACTCTTGCAACTTTCGTAGAAGATCGCGATAAAAAGATCTCTCAAAAATGACAGATCGTCAGCTTTGGAGATCATATCGCGGTTTTATATCGTCATATCGCCCACCCCTAGTCTGGAGGCTTGAGCCTGATGCAGCCTCATCATAGCGGTCTGTCTGCCGGCATATGGAGCGAGCGAGCTCGTCTGGACACCCGGAGGTTTGCTGCCGCCAGAGAACCACGGCAGAATGAACAGGCTGTCGATCTGTCCACTCTTAAAGATAAAAAAAAAAATGGCCAGTTGATTGTAGATGAAAAGATAAATCTCAGCTTTGATCTATGTTTTTTCTCCTCTTCCTTCCCTCTTTCCCTTCTCTCTATAGAAGTCAAAGAGAACGGCTTGTAGTTTGCTGATGGCACAAACCAAAGCAGAGAACTGACGTCATCGTTGTGCGCCTCTTGGAACTACTAACTCAAACTGCTTTATGAGACACTTTTTGTGCGGCAGAATGTGAAAACAAACGAAAAAGAAATCGTCATTGGCTTTGTCATTTTAATTATGTCACAGAATGAGCGGTGTTAAAGAAGAAAAGAGGAGAATTGCTTTTTTATTTCATTTAAGAGACAAGTCATGACGGTACATTTTGAAAACGAAAAAGCATTCTGTTAATCTATTTTCATTTTCAAATGTGGTATTTCTTATTGAATTTTGGTACAAATTTACCAGAGAATATCAAATACCATTTTCTTTATCATTTTAATTATGTCACAGAATGAGCTGTATAGGTGAAGAAAAAGTTGTTCTGAGGATTCCTTTCTCGTTTCATTTAATAGACGAGTGATGCAGTTACATTGTGAAAATGAAAAAGTATTTCCAATGTTGACTTTTATTTTGAATTATGAGTCATAAACACTTTAAAGTTGTGACGCAATGCAAACACAAAATGATTTCTTATTACATTTGTTCTCTTTCATTATAAAAATGTCACACATACTTGTTAAAAACTCAAAAAACATGATTTTCATTCCTGGGGGACTTTAAGCTCTGGTGAACTTCATGCCTAAGGACCGTGCTGGACAATAATGGTGGACACACAAAATGTAGACATGAAGGATTTTCACCTATGGGTTTACTCACAAGTCTCGGCTGGGGGATCTGAACCAGAACCACCAATGGTGGACCTTTCTGTGTGGAGTTTGCATGTTCTCCCTGCGCATGTGTGGGGTTTTTTTTGGGGACTCCAGCTTCCTCCCACCATCCAAAAACATGCTTCATAGGTTCATTAGTGACTCTAATTGTCCCTTGGTGTGACTGTGAGTGTGTATGGGTGTGTGATTGAGGCCCTGTGACAGACTGGAGACCTGTTCAGGTGTATGCTGCCTTCACCCATCAGTAGTCTGGTTAGGCTCCAGCACCCCCGCGACCCTGAAAGGGACAAAACTGGTTTAGAAAATGATTGAATGAAAGATGCAGATTTTTTCTAAATGTAATTTACTTGAATCCAGTCTCCAGAATCAGTATTAATATGTCTGAATTACTTTCCTGCATAGGGAGCAACACTGGCATCGGCAAGTCCACAGCTCTGGATCTGGCTAAAAGAGGAGCCAGGGTGATCCTGGCCTGTCGCAACAGTGAAAGAGGTCTTTGACATCCGCAAAGTAAGAAAAATAAAGAGTTATAAATGGACCCGGTCCATTGGTCCAGATTATATAAAGTAGGGCTGTTACAGGTATCCAAATACTCTTGAATAGGAATATTTATAATTTATATATACTGTAGAGTACAACAAGAATACACTTTAGGTAATGTAATCATCACTCTTAAATGGCAGAATGTTTTTATTTTATTTTAAGTATATCAACTTAACAAACCATTTGTGCCTCTGACACCAGAAGTAAATAGCTCTTCAGAGTAGAACTGTCAAGTTTTTATAGATGGAGAAATTAGACTGACAAGCAAATTATTGCAGTTATTTTGAATATTGTTGTCCTTTTGAGTAAAGAATAAAAATGATTCTAAATTAAGAATATTACAAAAATCTTGTGATCAACTTAGTTCCTTCATGACTTTGCAAGCATGACAGAGTGGACCACAGCGTGTCTGCAAAATTCAAAGTGGAGATCCAAAATGTGGGAGTTTTGTGGGGGTATTTCCAAATGATCACAGTTGTTTTTGAGCAAGCACAGGGGCAAGAAAGTCTACGACACACGCAGCACCAGCAGAACCTGAACCACGTTTGACAGAAATAGGATTCAAATGCCAATTAAATCTCTCTTTATAAATGTTTGTTTGACATAAAGACTGGTGGCATTAGAGAATACTGTTAAAGGGCTGTAATTGCAGGGGCCTCAGACGTAGCCAGTGAAAATTCGTCTCTTAAGAGTGAAGTAATCCCCACCTACATTTCGATGATAAACAAAAATTTCATATAGTGTTTTGTATGATGCCCTAAAAAATCACCTTCATTTAAAAAAATCCTCTGCTCCTAATTGCTTTCATGCTCCTCTGCTGTCCGCATGCCAGGAATGCACATGGTACAACCCCCCCCCCCCCCCCCCCCCCCCCAATTGTATAATATTATATGTATGTGATACACACAATGTGTACACACCTGTGCGTACACGTTGCACTTAATTCACATTAATGTATTCACGTCTGTGGAGCATTTGGCTGATAAAAAAGCTGGAACATGCAGTAATTATTTTATTCCAGTCAGAACTAGAGCTGAGAATCTCAGGGTAACTCACGATGTAATGAGATTCACGATATATATGTTCGTCCTTCGAGTCGAAGATGACCATGACATCATTTTAGGCTGTTGAGCTGTTGCGATGCATCCAGAGATGGCTGGCGAGGCCAGTCCGGACAAGGAAGCCCCTACCTCACTTACAACAGAGATGGGTAGGGGCTCTAGTGTTGATTCTGGTGTCTCTAGCCTTCCGCATCTGACGTTTCTGCTCTGCATGTTCGAGGCGGCGCTGTTCTGCTGTGATGTTAAACTCCTCACTACACACTTTCTCCACTTTTCTCAGACTGACATGGATATTTATAAATCCAGGACTATAGAATTAAAAACAAAGATCTGATCATGATTACATATGTATGAAGGTCTCAGGAGTTGCACGTTTCTGCACAGGCATGGGAAAGATTGATTGACAAGGTCTCCAGCCAATCAGGATGGAGAACAGGGTGCGCCGTTTGAAAGAAAAAAAAAAGCCGCAGCCTGATCGCGCTGAGACCAGGTGAACTGCAGTGTGGAAAGAGAAAACAGTTTTCTGTTCTAGTTGACGGGGATTTGGGAGAGTTCACACAGAGGCATATTATGGGGTGGAATGAAAAGTCACTTCTATGAGGGTCCAGATCATAAGGACAGATTGACAAAGAAAAAATAATATTGGCTCTCTGATAGTGTTTTGGGGCCGATCCAAATGGGGAGATGGGCCGAATCCGGCCCACCGGACCGTAGTTTGGGGACCCCTGATTTAGACGGGCAGACGCTGCACACCTCTCTGCTAGAATCTAGCATGTTTAAACAGTGTTTGTACAGGTTACAGCTGTTACCGTGCTTTACAATCCATGTTTCTGTTACATTAGAAACTGCACGCCATCTGCATCTTCTTTAGATAAATACAGACACCGCTTGGACCTTTTTGCTCTGCCACCCCCGTTTCATCTTTTAGCTCAGTGTGTGGTGAACGTGTCCGAGGAGCCCCTCTCTTCCCGCTGCATGCAGAAAAGCAGCAAAGGAAATGCTCTTCATGTTCTCGCTGTAACCGCGACATCATGTTTTTAGGCATTTGGGCTAAAAACTTACTGGTCCAGTAAAAAGTGATGACTGTTTCTCAACGCCATCCTCACATTTCACTGTCATGCTCACGCAAAGCGCCCCCTGGTGGATTCTTTTGGTATTAAATCGGTTTGATTCAGTGAAAGAGAGGACCAATAATTGTCCGTTAGTTGAAATATCACGATAGTCTGCCATACTGATATTTTGTCCCACCACTAGTCAGAACTAGAGGGTAAAGTATGGAGCTATTTTGGGGCCATAAATATTTGAAAACCAAAGAAAACATTTTGAAAAAAATATTGTTGTTTGACCAAAAAAAAAGTAAAATGTTCTAAACTTTTTGCTATTCTTAAATAAACTTAATTATTTTTAGCCTAAGATGTTGTGTTTTTTTTTTTGTTTCAAAACTTCAAAATTTCAGTTTAAAAACTTTTTTTTCTGTTACATTTTTTGTCACTTTCAACTCTTTTTTTTTAAATTTTTGAATCTGAAAATTTGCCTGTTGTGGCGGGGCTAACTCGAAGGACCAATCAAAATTGATGAGGGTGGTAACTTCAGTCCCTGTGCATTCACTGACTGTGAAAACTGTGATAATTTTGGTCAGAAAGTGGCTGTCTAGTCTGTACTATCACAGTCAGATAGCCTGTAGTGCAACAGGGGCCCTGTGCTTAGCCCCCTGGTGTGTCTGCAGGACCATTCTTTTGGCTCAGCTGGAGCTTGCACTCTGTGCCCCCAAGGTCTCTAGTATTTTTGGGCCCCTGCGGTAGTCCTGCTGGCCTTGGCCGGGGTTGCTAACATGATTGCCTGATGGGTGGATTTCCCCTATCTGCTATACTGCACAGGTGACCGGGGGAGGGGGAGTATCTCAGTGTGGGGGTGAACAGGCACCCTATGTATACATTCCATCTTCCATCACAGTTGAACACAAACACTCACCAGAGAACAAACAGAATGCATGACACAATGAAATGCTTTACGTCCTGGTTTGCATGCACAAGTGTGTTTGTGTGAACTGTTGTGTATATGTTGACATGTTAGTGCGTGAGGATTTTTGGAGCCAACAAGTATGTTTGTAAACATGTGAGTGTGTGTGGACAGGCTCCGCCCTTTTTTAAGTAACATTTACTCAAGAGAGTCATGATGATGAACCTCCAGCATCTTGTTGCGTTATGATTCTACCCCCTGTCCTGTGGTGTTAAATTTCTGCCATAAGTCCCCCACAAACGTTAATCAAACTCCACGCACGCCAGGAGCGTCCCACGGGTGCAGGACAGTGCACGCCCGCTTCTCCACTCCTGTGCACTCGTGAAACCTCTTCTCCACGCTTGTGGGAGTATTCTGACACTCTTGTGACCTCTTCTGAAAAAAAAAGACAGGAATATTATTCCAGAATAAATCAAACCTTAAATAACTTTCAGTATTTTACTCTCCATAAAAATATATTTTTTCAAATTAGAAATAAGCAAAAGATAACATTGGGCCATTAATAACAAAAAAATAAAATGATCTAGAGGGCCGGATTTGGCCCCCGGGCCTTGACTTTGACACGTGCAATAGAAGATGAATCGAGGATGACTTGTAACAACACTCAACAGGTAAAGGAATATCAAAACTGGTGCCAAATAAAATTATTGAAAACATTTCTGGAGCCTTTTTTCAACGGTCAACTTTATTTGATATCACAGATGGGAGTATCACTCCTGGACTGATCAGAATCTGTGTCTTTCAGGAAAGTGGAAACAGCCAAGTGGTTTTCATGCCTGTGGATCTGGCCAGTTTCAAATCTGTTCGCAGTTTTGCTGAAACTTTTTTGAAAACGGAACCTAGACTGGACATCCTGATTAACAATGCAGGTGAGGCTGTCAGCAGGCCCAATAACCATACTTTCCTGAGTGTTTACTGATATGTGTACATGTGTGTTCATACATGTAACCTTTCAGGTATGATGGGTCCAGGCCGCACTGAGGACGGCTTTGACATGGCATTCGGAGTAAACCACTTGGGTCACTTTCTACTGACCAACCTCCTTTTGGAGCGGCTGAAGCAGTGTAGTCCCAGCAGGGTCGTCACGGTGTCTTCTCTTCTTCACCACCTTGGACGTATTGACTTTTCTTTACTGGGGTCCACAAAAGATTCAGAGTCTGGTCAGTCCCCTTGGCAAAACTTTCAAGCTTATTGTAATAGTAAACTCTGCAATGTACTTTTTACCCGGGAGCTCGCAAATCATCTTGAGGGAAGTGGTGTCACCTGCTTTACACTGCATCCAGGTCAGTAACTTTTATTTGATTTTATTTCTTTTATAATTGAGTACATGTGAAAATCGTGTCTACGGCTGAGTTGATAATAGGAACGTTTCTGATGTTTTTTGAATTCCAGGAGTCGTTTACACAGAGCTGTGTCGGAATATTAGCTGGTGGCAGCAGTTGCTTATGATACCCATTGCCAAGCTCTTTTTTCTGGATACTGACGGAGGATCGCAGACAACCCTGCACTGTTCCCTTCAGGACGGCATCGAGTCTTTCAGTGGACGATATTTCTCCAACTGTGGGGTTCAGCACATGGGAGTCAGAGGGCGTGACGATTCTCTGGCCAAGAAGCTATGGGAAGTGAGTGAAAGGTTAACAGGCTTTCACACTAGAGTGAGCCTTAATCGTTGACTATATAAGTAGAAACTGGACCGAGCAACCCCTCCCTTCTCGTGTTCCAAATAGGAATTATCCGCTGGTTTCAAGAAGGCCGAAGTCCCATAGAGTTCCATTGAGAAATAGACAGTTATTTCTCAGTTATTTAATTTATCAGAATAATCACTTTTGCTCTGATGCTTCTGTCTTAACACCTTCTTTCTAATCCTATTTTTTTAGAGATATTTTTTCTTTATCGCCAGTTATGCAAGATATAAACTGACCAATCAGGTGCCTCAGTAAAAGCGTGTGGTGTCTGCTGGCCCCGCCTCGAATGTTTGATTGACAGATTTACCAAGCAGCCTTCAGTGGAAAGGGTGTGGACTTTGAACAAGCTCACTCGTGATTGGCCACTGCAGTTCCTTTAAAAATGTGAGTGAGACCGACTCGGACCAATCGCTGTTGAGGGGTGGCAATCGGTTGCCGTATGGCAGTAGACGTATCAGGAGGGGACGGAGAAGGGTCTGGCCTGATTTCGTGAGGGCCAAAGGTCATGCATTTCCTATTGGGAACCTCAACACTTGCTATGTCCAGTTTGCACTTATACAGTCTATAGCCCCATTGCAGGAGCGAGGTGAAGACTTGCTGAGTAACATTTCTAAATAAGTTAATTGTGGGAAGTTGTCTGGAAAGTTATCTGCAAACAATGTAAAGACCTCTGCTGGGTCACATAGCCTCTTTTGAAACATACATATTCAAAGGAACCTTCTCACAAACACCAGTTTTGCATGAGGGAAAGCAGAGAAGAAGCTAAGAATCAGTTGTATCTGTGGCAAATAGGTTAATTAGTTGAAGTTTTTGTCTTATTATGGAATGTTGTCTGTTTATTAACTAATCGTATGTATATGATGTATAATATATAATACTATTTTTAAAACATTTTACAAAAATGTAAAACTTACCACAATTTTTCTCTACAGGGATATGCTCTAAAAGCCATAAATAAAATCTGTTCTTATGAGTTAAACATGCTCCTCTTATGCCTGAAAAATCATGAAGTGCCATTTGTTTTGTACTTAAAGTATTAAAGCTTTTTTGTAGCTGAATCACTTCATTTGTTTTCTATATGATTGGAGCTTTTTTCTGTTAGTGACATATTTTACTCTATGTTGTGCTGTATATCATGTAAAGAGATCATAAAACATCTTTACTGATCGTGAGCATCAATGATCACAATTATTACTTGAGACTTGGAAGAGAACAAGCCCTTCACAAAGGTTTTATGATTTTGTTTCAGCAGGAGAAAAATACTGAACCTTGCCACAAAGAAGGTAAGGAAATATAAAAAAAATAATAATTTAGTAAAATTGTGAAATATAATTTTGAAGATGTGTTGATCTGAAATTGGGAATTGAAGGAGTCTGCTACCTTAGATGTTTGTATTCAGAACATTAGTTAATATTGCTGTTATGTATTTATTAATTCTTAAAATGTTTTTTTTGTTTTTTTTTTTAATCTGACCATGAAAGAGATCCTGCACACATTTCAGTATTTGGATTTTTTGGAGCAAAGCATTTTCCTGCTTGATTTTCCAACATTAGTACATCATGCAAAAAGCTCAGTGTGAACTTAAACTGATGACTGTTGCTTGGATCAAGGTTGTTGAAGACCGCAGTCCTGAAAACCTGTGGATTGTGTTTATTATGTGCTCACAGTATTGACACGTTAAGCCTTTAAAAAGCTTGCTCAAAAGGGATGCGTGTTAGGAGAGATGCTCTTGTAATGACTTAGGACATTCCTTTTTAGTTTCTTTGTGGTGCTGAAGAGGAACACAATTGATTCTCATTTCCTTTAGAGATGCCTGTAGAGATTTTTTTTAGGGGTGGCCATAGAGATCAGAAAAAATGGGAAGGTAGTCAAAGGTTATTAGGTCAACTATGCATTTAAAGATCCAGTCCAATGAAAATGGTGTTTTTAAAATGCCCTCGTAGCCTTTTTCTCATGATGGAGGACATATTCCAAAGAGTTTAACCCTTCCGCTCTCCTTGGCTTGATTACATTAAAAGTGGGGTCATCTGGACCCCACAAAACAGTGCGCTGAACTTTTTTTTCATTGATTTTTGAGTTTCACTAATGTCCATGGTAGACATAAAATCCTGTCCACCTTTGTCCACATTTGTCATGGAAGGAATCACACATCAAAATATGGTTGGAGTCATCTGGACCCCAAAGAGAGAGGACGGGTTAAATGGGCCACACCACGATTTTCTTGAGGGGCGTGTCTTGAAGGAACCCCGTGTCTAAAGTAACAAACATCTATTTGAGCTGGACCTTATTGAAGACCAGTGTTGGGCATCTCACTTCAAAAAAGTAATTAGTTATAGTTACTAGTTACTTCTCCCAAAAAGTAATTGAGTTAGTAACTCAATTACTGCATCTTCAAAGTAATTAGTTACTTGGCAAAGTAACTCGTTTTAAATTTCTCTTTAAATATGGTAATATTTTGTATTTTTTCCTGCGTTACAAATAAAAAAAATAATTTACATTCAATAATAGATGATAACCGACAATAGTATACTGGTATAGTTTTCCAATGGAGTCATATTGTCTAAGTTTAAGATACACATGAGAGAGGGTTTAGGGAAAGAATTTTCAATATTTATTTGTCAGAATTATCCCAAAACACTGCAACAAGTGGTATATAAAAATGTAACTTCACACAAAAAAGGTAAACGTTTCAACTATTAACATACTTCAAGTATCTTACCTACAACTATAATTAAACAAAATGGCTTAAAAAACTGAAAGTGCAAAACAATAAATAATTATAAATAACTGTCAAGTAACAAAATCTCTGCTGTCTTTATTTATAACACACCACAGCTTTAACATTGTCTTTATAAAATTTTAACAACAATACACGCAAAATATAAATATCAACAATAATAACTTAGATAAAACCAAACTTTGTATAAAAATAAAAGTAAAGGTTCCAAGTATCAACATAACACAAGTATCCTAACAAGAATATTTAGGAGCACAGTAACAATACTTTATGTCTGATCATTTAAACATTCTTTTATTGCACCTTAACCTGAACTTTAACAATGCCACCAGCATAAGCAGCCAGTTGAATGGTTTCAATGCTTTAATTTTTGAACCACTGATTGTAGTGCAAAAGTAGCAACTTCTCAAATCTTTGGTCTGAGAACCTGTTCCTCTTTGGTGAAAAGACAAGTTTTTGGACAGACATGCACACACAGATCAACGTGGATAGACTCCGGTGCGGGGTGAGGAGTTTCGGGAGTTAAAAAAACTACAACAGGGGCAGAGAGCAGCTCATCTTAGCAGAAACAGGGGGTCATATTTATAAAACACACACAACACAGACAGACACGAGCGCGCACAGATCAACGTAGTGAGCAGACTCTGGAGCGGGGCTGCTGGTTTTTGGGAGAGAAAAGAGATGCAGAGAGCAGCTGCTTTTAGCAGAAATATGGGTTAATAATTTTAGTTTATTAATTTACCTACACACACACACACCTGCGAGCGTGTGCGCACAGACACACACAAAACAGAGACGCACGCGAGCGCAATCAATACAGTGTGCCGACAGAGCGGGTGGGCGGGGTTTTGGGTGTAAAGCAACTGCGGAGAGGCAGGGAGCAGTTTTTCGTAGCAGAAACATGGGTTAATGTCTTTAGGCTATGAAATTATCAACCATGATGGAAAAAACAAAAAAATCTCTAGCAGAAGCGCCTGTGGACCGCCGTGGAAAAATGCACGTCTGGTGTGAACTAAAGAGCGGAGCGGAAGCGGCGCGGACTCCGCTCTCCGCTCCGTTCCGCTTCGCGGCGCTTCCGCGTCCAGTGGTTACTGGCTCATGCGCGCGAGCTAGTATCCGCCCACTTGACACTTTAACCAATCACGATCTCGCATTCGAGATCTCCCTCCGCATTACACAAGCAACTTTCGGGTGCGAAGCGCCCAGCTCCAAGATCATCAAACTTTGAAGTAACGCGCCGCGATTTACACGAAGTAACTATAACGGCGTTACAGCGAGGATGAAAGTATTTAGTTAGATTACTAAATTACTTGATTTATAACGCCGTTAGTAACGCCGTTATACTTAAACGGCATTAGTCCCAACACTGTTGAAGACAGAACACAGTTGGAAGATATACGGTATTCTGCATCTGAAATGAATGTTTTTTTAATGATCACTGCTAGCTCTGTAGAGAAATTGGGTGTTTGTGTTAGAGTGGGAGCGGTGCTGTCAGAGTTAGGGCTGTAACGAGTATCCGGGTGCTCGGATATTCGTGATCTGCTCCCGAAAATTCAAGTACGAATATTATCCAAGATCGCTGATTTGGGATCTTTATAAACATAGTAAATTCTTGTAAAATATGATCAAAAATCATCTGGGGACGATATATTTTTGCTCTGAAATGCAGATTAATGTAGGATTTTGAGTTTACGAACTAAAACAAAGCTGAAAGAGCCGCGGTATTCACTGGAAGTAAACATATCTTTGTGAAGCTTCCGCTTTTCAAAGTAAAACTAGCGAGAGCTTTTTTCCGTTGAAAAGCTGAGACTGAAGTTCTGTTCACTGACATAACTTCTGAACAAATGAATTAGCTCTAACATCGTAGCTTTAGCTCCAGTGTTTACATTATTTTGGTTCTGGTAACTCTTTAACAGTTGACGTAATTAACTAAAATCCATCTTATTCTGAAGAGACGCTGCCTCACCCGCGGCTGAGAGGCGGATGTAATCAACGTGAATCAGATGATTCTGATGCGGAAAAAAAAACGTGTTTGATCAGGAGCAGAGAAAAACCTGCGTCTTTGGGCCACGGGCGGGTCAAAGTCTCCCTACTTTCTGCAATTGTGATGCTTCTACTGTCAGACAAATAGATAATGAAGGTCCTTGTTTCTTCGTCTGGGCTGGAATCTGGATCTAAACCTTTACAGCTGGTTAGCTCTGATATTGTCATTTTTTCCAACACTAATGTAAACTTGAAGTTATGAGGAGCTGTAATCTAGTGGGAGAGAGAGTAAACAAAGAGATGATGAGATATCAATGTAGGAGTACTTCTCCTCAAACAGTATAGCCTAGTTTCTGATGAACTCTTGCCGCTCTACAGAAACTGTCTTACTTTGACTAGACTGTATAATCTTATTTCCAGTGCTGCCTAGTAGTTGCAGCTCCTGCCGTCTTGCCATATTTTTCTAACTTTTTAGTGTATTTTTGCTTATGTACGTCTACTTTCGTTTTTGGTCTGTTTACAATCACTTCTTCAACCAGAAGCATATTACCAACATGTTTCAGAGGTTTGGATACTTTTTTCTCCTCTTTGTGGTGCTGGGCTGAACATGGTCCTCTGGATCCACACTGAGAAGACCTCCGCCATTGTTTACACTCGTGATCAGCTGCTGGCTCTAAAACCACCATCTAAAACCTCTAAAACCACCATCATTCACAATCAGAGAGAATCCCGACTCCCAGAGGATCTGCGGAAAAGACGACGTTGAGACAGGGCTGGAGTTAAACGGCGTATGAAGAAGAGGCGTTTTAAACCCTGTGTTCCTGTGTTCATCACGGAGAACGTCAGGTCCCTGGTAAATGAGATGGATGAGCTGGAGGCGCTCACATGGACCCAGCAGGAGTATCGAGAGCCCAGTGTCATGTGTTTTACCAATACGTGGCCACCATACTCTAACGTAACAATCGCCGGCTTCCAAACAGCGTAAGCAGACAGAGACACCGCCGCGAGCGGACCGAGACACCGCCGCGAGCGGACCGAGACAACACCGCCGCAAGCGGACTGAGACAACGCCGCAAGCGGACCGAGACAACGCCGCAAGCGGACCGAGACAACACCGCAAGCGGACCGAGACACCGCCGCGAGCGGACCGAGACACCGCCGCGAGCAGACCGAGACATGCCGCGAGCGGACCGGGACACCACCGCGAGTGGACTGAGACAACACAGCAAGAGTTAAGAAGAAAGGAAGGGAGCTTGCCGTGATTTTAAGTACCTCTTTTTCAATTCACCAAGCAGTGACAGATTTATAAAAGAACTTGAGCAGATCTTGTATGAACCCAGTCCTCCCATTGTGTAAGAACATGTTTTTGTATTGTACTAACTATAGCTGATCAAGAGAGAGACGCATAAAGGAAACAAAACATTCAATTTGCCTCTAAAATATTGGATAATTTCTAATTTATTTTTATTGTCACGTCAGCCATCACTGTGGTGGTGTTTGTGCAATATGTATGTGTTCCAGAATAAATATTTAGCATCTGTAGGGCTTTCTCTGCTCTCTCTTTTTCATCAGTGCTGGAGTTCAGCCATGGGCCTTTTTTAATTTTCTGCTTTTGTGTTTTTAGCTGAGATTGGCAGGCTGTCTCCCTGGAGCATTGTTCTATTAATCTGTTTAATATGCTACAGAAGCATTCAAAACACAGCAGGTAAAGGCAAGCTTTATATCTGACAACTGGTGAAGGGGACAGTTGTGCTTTACTAGTCTTCTAGCAGTGACAGCAACTGGGGCTACTTGGTAACAACTAAGTCACGCCTGATTGTGTATTGATAGTCTGATGACATTGTTTGCCATCTTTACTATTCTTTTAAAATGACATGCCCATCTTGTCTCTGGTTTTACATCCTATCGATCAGGGAGGTTTCTCATTTAACGCTGCATATTGTGTTCAAGCAGTGAAGAGTAGCAGCATGAATTAGGTATGCACATTTAAAAGTGACTGCCAGCTGAGCACTATATGCTAAAACTGGCAGGTAAATATCAATTTGTAATTGTACAGCAAATTTGTTCTTGCTGCATTTGTGTAGCCCAATCCTGCTGAGGTAATGACTTGTGGTTTAATTAACTCTTCCCTATTAGACTCACAGCAAGACAGAGATCGGGAAGAGGAGGTTGAGATTGCAGGTTTTAGGGACACGGTGCTGTTCCAGTGTGATCATTTAAAAATCCTCTCTTCTCAGTTATAAACGGCTCTTCCGGATGCACATACATGTAACACTCTACTTATGGTGTAGTTTCTGAAACATCCATAGTTTTTTTAGGATAAAAATAATGGTCATTGTTCAGAAAATGACATGTCATGACCTGGATTCCGGCTTGGGTGGAGTTGACTCAACAGACTCGGAAGTCATCAGTTGGAGCTGCGGTCGGCATTTCAACGGGTTCCTACTAGTTTTCTCATACTCCATAAACCAGAGGTGTCAAACCCGTTTCAGGAAGGGGCCAAAATCAAACACCTTAGGTCTCAGGCCAAACAGGATAAACATTTATTAAGTAAGAGTAAGAAAACCTTTATTAGTCCCACGGTGGGGAAATTGCAAATTTTTGAATTAAACACTCTGAAACCTTAAAACCAAAACTTTTTAACGTAATTACAAACTAGATATATAGAATTGGCTACAAATAATGGTAGTGCCAATGCTGTAAGCTGAATTTGGCCGCTAAAGATGCTAGCGCTGATAGCTGAAGATGCTGAAACTGATAGCAAATTAGTTTGTAGATAGGACCCCCCCCCCAACCCACACATAACCCCACACCTTTAAAGTATCGGCATCAATTAAATCTAAATCCATCCCTACTCTCACCTCAATTTAAATGATTATTTTTATCATTTCTTATGTAGCATGAAACGGGTGAATACGAAGTATTCAATCCCAAACCTGGTTGAAATTATTCATTTTGTGAAACTGGAAATTTAATAAAATTATCCTCGGGGCACCACCTTTGTAACGAAGGAAAATATTACTAATTAATTATCAGTTGTTACTTCTAATTAATAAAGTAATAATCAAATTATGAGTCTTTCAACCTTAAGTCGTAAGAACCTTTTGAAGATACTTTTTCTTAAACTAAAACAATGAAATCCAAGCAACGACGTCCTTTAATATTTATTGAATAACTTGAGGTTAAACGAGAAGAAATATTGGATGTAAAAGTAAAGTATTTAAAAACAATCAGCATATGTGAAACATAGCCTTCAAGTAAAAACTTGAAACATCTAAATGAAAATAAAATCAAAATATTGATGTGAGGAATACTAAGCGTGTGTTGTGCATAAAAAGGTGTTTAAATTAATGCGTGGAGGAGTTAGGCTATACTCAAAAGGGCATAAAAATGGGCCAAAGGTATTACGTTTGCAACAGTCTGACTCTGACAACAAAACTGACCTGCGGAGCCCAGCAGTACTTCTCACCATGCGGTCTGAAGATTGAGGTCCATTCGATCCGTCCAGAAAGGGATGGATCGTCCCGTCACCGGCAGGAAGCGTCAGGAAGGCTTATCTCAGCTTGGGACAGATGATATCTACTTGGTACCAAATGAGGTTTTGTTTTTACCAATGTCAAAGACAAATCAGACCTTCATATGCCTTCACACGAATTCCTGTGGAGTTTCCTGAGGGTTTTAGGAGGTAAATCTCCGTAGGGAGGTGTTTTTAGCAGTTTTATTGCCTGTTGGAGTCTTGGGGTCTGGAAAGTCAGGGTCAGTGGCAGGAGAGAATTAAAACGGCTTGAATCAACTCATAAAGGTCAAAGCTCATGAAGCAGACCAGAGTGGTCCTTTCCAAGGGTCGCATGCTATACCTAATATTCCTTTGAGGCTGAGAAAATAAATTTCTGTTTTTGATTTATTTCATCCAGACATAAAACATAAACACAAGGAAAGTATATGGCAATGTACATTTCATGTAAACACAAAGAATCTGACAAAGAAGCTCAGCAAACTAAAGACTTCGCACTGAGTAGAGACTGGAGAGTGAAATATATTCAGAGTGTTTGATGTGATGATGAGACAACTGAGGAAGGAGAGCGATGTAGTAGAGGAAGGGAGCAGGGACCGTCAGTGCTCTGGTTAGAGCTCCCTCTGGTGACTGGAGGTAGAGATGGATGGTTGAACACTAACACTCAACTTTTAAAGAGGAAAAACACAAAAACTCTGCAACCACAACCAAATTAATTGACAAGATCTCCAGCAAATCATGATATAGAACAGGGTGTGCTGTTAAACTAAAATTGCTCTTAAAGACTCAGTGAGACTACAAAAGGTGAACTGCTATGTGTGAAGAGAACCCTAAAATCTGTTCCATTTGACAGGGATTTGGGGGTTCAGATAAGGGCACAGACCGTAGAAGGGGGAATAAAAAGTCACGTTCTATGTGGGTCTCAATCATGTGGCCAGATGGGGGGTATTTTTGGGGGGACCGGCCAAATGTGGAGGTGAGCCATAATTTGGAAACTCCTGATTTACTGTGATGAGTTTTAAAATGTAAAGGGGTGGTGAGTTAGTCAAAATAGTGGTTTGTTGCCTTAAGGTTAAAACCAAGCTAAGGAGGGTTAGCCTTATGTAGAAGAATAAGAATCAAGCATAAGTCGAGATAAAGCGTGATCATTATTTTTTAGATATCATGTTCAGTGAAGCTGATCTAGCAAGTGATTAAAAAGTGTCCTCTCATCATGAGAAATCTCTTTACCAAAGAAATCTTGGTGCTAGCTCCACTCCCAAGCTGCCCTGGGCTACATCCGGGTCACATATCTGTTGATGGCATTCATTGGCTTTCATTGCAAATGACATTGATCAATAGGAACAAACACTGCAGAAAGCCTTCCCGCCCCAGACAATTGTGCCAGCGGGAGGGGTATATAATCACGGCATTAAGATGAAGTGAGATGTCAACCTGGGAGCAGCTGCAGGTGTCAGAGCAAAATTTAAAGCAGAGGGGAAGAAGGAATTAAGTACAGGAACTGAGAAAATAAAACCGAGTTGTCGATAATCCTTTCACTTAAAGTAGTAAAAGCAACTTGTGTAAAAACTGGCATCAGCAATAAATCACTTTTAATTTGATTTTGCAATGAGTATCTTTTTTCTTTATATCACACAATATTGTTGACTCCATACCAATTAAAAACAGAAAAATCAGTGTATTTGATATTCTCTTTTAGTTGACTTTTAGAAACTAGGATTGTTCATTTTGCCACTTTAGTCTGTTGTTTTTATTTAAGTAGTTTTTAAAGGCTACATTTGATAAAAGGTGAACTCTTCTATGTTACTATATTTTCTTCTTTTAGGTCAAGCCAGAAACCTTCAATTGTTGAGACAGAGAGCATTAAAATCATTTGAATAATGTTGTTCCACAAATATTTCTTATTTGCCATCTTTAAAGTGACAGTCAGATAAACACAAACTGCATGAAACATCTCTGCCCTGCTAATCTATTGTGGATAGAGATTAAACACCAGACTCTGGCTGCCTGGTGATCAACGTAAACACACAGTTCCTCTCTATCAAATCAGAATAGTTCTATGTTGGCATAACCTCCTCTCCATTTACCCCTTCATTATAGCTGGTCATCTTGAATGTAGTAATAATACCAGAGTCTGAAGTATTTGGTATGTTTAGGTAAAACTAATCCTACGCTTAAACATCAGGATGTCTTACTGGTTTTGATTTCAAACAGTAAAAAAAAGAATAATACTCACCAACTGCCTCATTTCTGCCGTGTTTACATCATGTGACGTTTGGGTACGGTGGCCGTTTTGGTTCAATTGTTCCGCTCTCCGTTTGTTTCACACTCAGACTGAGGAATCTCAGAGTGAACAGAAGTTCGGTCCGATTGGAAATGAACCGAGACTACTTTTAAAAATGAGTCCGGGAGCGGTTTCTGGTACAGGAAGTTAATTATCCCCTGCCTTAACTCTGTGGAGAAGATGGGTGTGTTTTTGTCGTGGTCTGGGGGCGGAGCTTGTAGCACAGACTTCCTATAGAGAGCTGTTGGCAAAAATCTTACATCAGCACGTTTCCAACCGCTCGTTTTTGTGGGTATGGGAGGGGCTGCTGCAGACTGAGCAGGTTTTTAAAGAATTACTCTTAAATGCATGAACGAATCAAAATACCATTTAAGAGTTCTTTATAGTGAGAAATGAACAAGAAAATGCATTTAAAACCTCAAAGTTGAATTTTCATGGCAGGACCCCTTTAAAGAAGGGATAGGTAGATGATTAATGCCAATGATTATCTTTTTTTCTTTTCACATATTAATAATATTTCCCATAATTATATTTTTTTATTTTTCTACAATCAACATTTTACAGTAATTTGGATATTTCATAGTTTTCACAACAGTTTCTCTTTAAGTTTCAAAATAAATTGTTTTATGTCCAGGCATTGTTTGTATTAGTTCTCAAGTCTATTCAGTTTTATTTCCACAAACTAACAAGCACATACTTTTCTTAAGTGCTCTAATTACTAGTTGTTTAAAAATACCATATTCCCTCAAAGAGTTATCTCCATCCAAATGTGAGAATAGTTTCTGAATGTTACAGTGGGGATCAAAGGTTTGGAGACCCCAGATGAACAATCAAAAATGTATGATTGTTCAGCCAAAGAAAATATGGAAAAATCCTCTAGAGATATCAGAGACCATATCAAACGTTCTTTTGGTTCAGTTGTTCCGTTCTCGGTTCGTTTCATATTCAGACTGACGAATCTCAAAGTGTACAGAAGTTCGATTGGAAACGACTCGAGACTGAAAGATGAAAGATGGGTCAGAGACCGGTTCCTGTTACAGCTGTGGTGCCTAGATCTCCTGTCAGGATGCACATTCTGACAGGAGATAACTGCCTCTGCTTCACAGCTCCGGAGAGGAAGAGGGTCTGAGTTCGCTGTAGTCTGGAGGCGGAGCTTGCAGCACAGATTTTTCCTGGAGGGGGCGGTTCACATCATGCTTACGTCAGCACAATAGGACCCGGGGCTCTGGAGCAGCTGGGAATGTTTTCTTTTATGTTTTGGATTTTGTTAATGAAGAATTCTGAGAAATCATTACTATCAGCTTTGCAAAGATGGTAAAGCAGGGGCAACAATCAAGTTAATTGTGTTGAACCAAACTTTTGGATTTTTGTTGTTAGATATTATCAGCTGGAAGAAAATATTTTGATCTGGCTTCTGTTATCATTACATTAAGAGATGACATCAGGTCCCTAAGGTGTAGTCTGTGGACCTCGAGTTTGATGGACTTCCACAAACGTTTGGTTTTAGTTTAAAGCTGCACTGAGCAATGGTGCTGCTGAAATAAAAGAATAAATAATACAAAAATAATTATACGTTTAAACAATTTCTTATGCTGATTTAATTGAGAGGAGAAGAAATAGACGGTAAATGCACTTTCTTTATTTGACGCCATACTCTTTTTAACTTTTTAACATGCGCCTTCGTGCTGTTACGCTGTCAAACCTCCACCTGACATTTCCTCAGTAAAACACTACATTCCCATTATATATACTGCAAGTCTTAGGCTATCACCAAATTCGGCTGTTCTACTCGTTCTCTTACTGCTCCAGCAAGTCTTGATTCTGGTTTGTGATTAAGGTGTTGTGTTTTGTCTCTTTCCATCCCCATGTTGCAGCTGAAGGCCCACTGAAGTGCTGCTGGCAGTGGACCAGCCAGGTAGCACTTGAGTGGAGGAAACAGCAGGGATTGAACAGCACGGGCTGAAAAATTAGGTTTTTGCCTTGTCAGTCCGTGGTGGAAGCCAGATATCAGGACTGCAGTCAGCTACCAGGCAGGTAATACCGCACACTAACTGTAGTTTAATGCACTAAATGATGTAGACTCCCGCTCCACATAAACAAACAAACTCAAATAAACGATTTGGGTTATAATGGCGCTCTGCTAGTAGGGCTGGTAATGAAGTCCAGAATCTAATTGAATTGAACTAAATTGAACTTTGTTTGTCTCACAAGATGAAATTCACTATGATGAAAGGGTTAATGACATGAAAGAGTTCATTGTTCTGAAGCCCTGCATCACAGGACCATCGCTCTCTCGTTTCTACAGGTATTTCAGCAATCCCTTAGTTATCTGTCTACTTAGAAAGAAAACCTAATCAGATAAAAAAGGATTTTTTTTTTCATTCCCTAATTAGGTCCTTAACATAATTAGCAGGTGATATTAATAACCCTCTTTTGAAATCCATTAGGAGGCCATTTAGGAGCAAGTGTTGGAGAGAAGTTGGCCTGTGGGCAACCAGGTGACACATTTACGAACCAATCTGAGAACAGCAGAACACGCTGGAAAGACGGTTCCTCCTGTTCCTCACAGACAAAGTGACACTGGAATGAAACCCTGGTCTCATTTGAGACCCTGGTGCACCCCTTCAGTCAGAAAATACATTGTGTCAGTGTTATGCAGTGCTGGGCAATATGACGATACATATCATGTCTATCGTCTCTTCTATCGTTTGTTACCTAATTTGATTAATTACTATGCCAAATATATCATTAAATAGTCCAAACAGTGTGTTCACAAAAAAATTTAAGTGAAAATAAAGAAAAATTAAAAAGAGATTCTTCACAAAGAAACTCTGTCTTGTGACTTTTGACGTAAAGCTGCTTTACGTTCTTTGATTTGAACTTACGTGAGCTTTACGGCAATCTTTACTTAACACGAGTGCAGAACGATGGACGTGGATCAGCTTGAAGTTGAAGTGAAACAGACCGATACACCGATGCAGCAGATCAAGAAGAAACACTCTCAGCAACAGAGGAGTACGTCTGTGATATGATTGAATTTTGGATTCAAGACGTCCGACGATGAGCAGAAGACAGTAATATGTAAACTGTTCCAGGAGGATATTCCCGCACTGATGCTAACATAACAAACCTTCTATCACTCAAGGAAAGTCCACGTAAATGAACATGTGAGATTACAGAATAAGAGATAAACCAAGCAGCAGAACAGGGCCGTAATGATTATCTGAGCACTGGGATTCTCACAATCTGCTCCTGAGAATTTGAGCATGAATATTTGCGACATCCAAATCGCTGAATTGCGATCTTTATATATATAGTAGAGTATAGTAAACTATCATGGAGTAAAATATTGATTGCTCTGAAATACAGGATAATGTTGGATTTTACTTTATGAACTAAAACAAAGCCGAATATGTGGCGCTACCATCACAGGAAGTAAAAACATCTTCAAAATAAAGTGTCAGTGAAGCTTCCTGCTTTCAAAGTAAAACTAGTGAAAGCTTTTTTCATCCAAAATTAGACTAAAGTTCTGCTTACTGACAGAATTCTGGAAAAAAAAAAAAGTGTTTATTCGCACGTAAACGTGCATCCAACTTTTTTCTTAATCACACAGACCCAGAGGAAAGAGGTTAAGGTTAGGATTATGGTTCCGGTTCCTGAGGTCGACTGTCTCTGCAGCTCACGGCTCCACCAGGAGAGGGGTCAAATGTGGAGAACACATTTACACATTTAGGAGGGGGACAGTTAATGGGACTTTAACTTTAAGTTGAATTTTAAACACGTGCCTCCAACAAAAACATCCAGCCTTGGACACACTTAGAATGCATGCGAGCAATGCAGTGATGAGATCTTGGCTGAATGTATAACTGTGTTCAATATGAATTTCCATCACTTTCTATACTGGGGGCACAGAAATACGTGTGAATAACATCAGCCACAAAAAAAAAAAAAAAAAAAAAAATAATTTTTAACATCGGAGCTTTAGCTCCAGTGTTTATATTGTTTTGGTAACTCTTAAACACACTCTTAAACTTTGTGCGAAAATGTTTTTCTACTCAGAAATTTGAAGCTGTTTTTTTTTCTTTCTGAAGTATTTATTTTTTTTACTAGTTCAGTTGAAGATCTTTGGTTTTTAAACAAATGTGACAGCTGCTGTATGTCAGCCACATCTGTTTTCATTTGATAGATTCACTGCACTAAAATGTTTGTTTCTCAATTGTGAATATTCAGTCATCTGTAACTTGAAACAGTCAGGAAAGTGAGCCATAACATCTTTTATATAGAATAACTGAAAATATATTTTACTGTTTTATATCATGATATATATCATTATTGTGATGTAAAAAAATGTATATTGTGACACAAACATCTTTCCATATCGCCAAGCTCTAGTCCTTAACATAAGGACATTCAAATCAGTATTGTTGGTCTTATATAGTTAAACTACAAGGAAATGACAGATTTATCATAGCAATCTATGCTGTCAGCTCCAAGAAGTATTGCAATTCTTTTGTACTTGTATAATATTTTATCATACGGAATGTTTTATCATTTCAAATATTTGTCAAATCATTGTTTGATGGACTAAATCCTAACACCAGGCTATGGACCGGCACCAGTCCGAGGGTCACTTGGTACCTGGATGCAGTCAGAAAAAATATATAAATGCGCTAACTTAGAATTTCGGTTTAGTTTATTATCTAAACCTGAAGGAGGTTTTATTTTGAAAGACTTCCAGATTCTGTTTACAACATCCGCCCTGGTCACGAGACTTACAGCTGCATGGCTAACTGGATTGCTAAGCTAACTGCTGTTAACAGGCAGACCAGGAGTCTTCCTCCACGTACCGATTAGTTGTTTACATGTAGCATGCAGTTGTGTCTAAAATGCAGCAACAGACTGTCGACTGTTTCACACACGCAGATAATAAAGTTGGAGACACGGTGGACTCAGGTTCACTTTATATTTAGAAAATACTAGTTTTATGACGGCTGCGTTATTTTATTTGGCTCTATTTATCCATCATACCTTAAAAGTCAGATGTAGCTGAAGCTAGTGGCCGGTAGTTGCCTCCGTGTTGACGTTAACGGGAAAATCTTCATCACAAAGTTTAAACATTTTACAGAGAATGAAGATTCAATCACATAAAGGTAATGATTTGTGGAAACTGAGAATTTTTCAGAAATTTATAACAAAAAATGTTCCTTTCTTTTAAAAAATACCCAATTAATGAGGATTTTTATAAAGACAAAATCTGATCAATAATGTTGTCCTGAAAGATAATCAGAGCCTGGATTGAGAGTTAAAATTAAATTTCATGGTTAAACAAAACAAAGAAAATCATGTAATGTTTTCTTAAGGAAATTTGTTCAAATCAGAAACCATTTCTACAAATCAACAACTTTGTTTCATGAACATTGTTTTGCCTTATCATCTGCATACAAATATCTACAAATATTTAGACTTTTTAAACTAGATTGTGTGTAGTAGCATTTTATTTTGAAAATATATTTTCATAAACCAGAAGCTTGAAAATATCAACTTCGCTTTAAAATGTTGATAGTTGTCTGTGAAAATATTGTCCGATTTGAACCGGTCGGTGGCCTGAAAAAGGTTGGGGACCACTGGACTACATATGCTGTTCCTCTGTAGAGCTTTCCCCTGTCTGCTCTGCTGCATTTAGGTCCAGCATTAGGAACATCACTTTAAAAAGAATTACTTCTAGTTCCTTTGGTTCTTGTAAATTTTCAGGTGATTTTGGAACTCACATTTGTTTTTCATTAGGAATGAATCTTCAGTGCAGTAGTTGCAGCCTGTTAAAAATGAGTTGATCACCTGTTTGTTTGAATTGATAGGAACATTTCCTCTGACATTTTCATAACACATTTCAGAGCAACAAATAGATAACTTCTTCTGAAACCTTCATAAGTCCAAACTGCTTGTTAAATTTTTCAACAAACCCTGTGTGCACAGGCGCCAGCTTTCAGGAGCCACCAGGGGGCATTGTGTATTCAATAATGCACTGGGAAAACGAACGCAGACACAACAATGGGGTCCACTGTCACTAACTGGCCTCCAGTGAAAAATGGTTGACAGGACCTGGAAAGTGCTGTGGGTTCCAGTGAGCAGTCTGTTCATTCTGCTGAGGAGGAGGAAGATGAGGAAGAGGCAGCCACCGACCAGAAGAGCCCAGTACTCGTCTTTAATTAAGTATCTGAAACATCAATTTAAATGTAAATATCAGCGGTGCTGCGCCACTCATGCGTAAATTAGAGGGCTGGCCCAGCCACGTTTCTCTACCGCACACTCAAGTCCCTTGCTCACTTAAAATGACATCTGCTCACAGCTGCTTGGTCCGCAGCTCTTTCATGCACACCCCCATTCCCCAACACACAACCCCTCACAAGCCGACAATGGTCGCATTCACAACATTTCATGCAGGCAGTGATGTATCATAGTTTGATATCAATAAGTCATTGAACCGTCTCTGAGTATTCCCTTAAAAGAGGTAGCAGCATGGATACGCATTTTGAAATCAGTTTGATCACATCATTTGTATTTTTTTGAGCTGAACTTGTTGAAGTAAATTGTAAATAGAATATACTCATACAGAGTTTTATTTTTACCTTGCTTAAAGGCCTGAAAGGGGTCAAACAGTCACTGTCCCATTAACCCGGGCACTCACTTTCATACATGGATGGTTCCAAGCGCAGCCAGCAGGAGCAGCATGGGGTTCAGTATGTCAGGGGTGGGAATCGAACCTGCGATCTTCCAATCAGAGGTTGACTACTCCACCTCTACTTGCTCGTATTTTCACGTACTTCTAATGTTGGTTTTCAGTGCAAAAAGAAACTCCTGCATGGTTGGTCTTTTGAATAGTCGACGCACATACAGTACGGTAAAAGTTAGCATTTCTTTCTGTTACATCTGGGTATTAGAAAAGCTTTTTATTGAGATATATTTGTAGAAAAGGCACATCTGAAATCAACATCTGAAATAATGAGACATTACTCAGTGGCTTGCCACAAATAATTTTCTATCCTTTACTTTTTGTCTTTCAGCAGTTCCCCATTACACAGGACACCATCATTAAATGCAGTTTTGATTTACTCATGCATGGTCCAAAAAGGTCATTATTACCACCCTAAATTCATTTAGAAAATTATATTTAATTAAATGTAATGAAAATAAATGAATTAGTTAAAATACTTTAAATATACTTTTTATAAAGAAATCAAAAACATAAAAGAAAATTTAAAAGATATTTATCCACTTGATCCAGCTGCATTGTACATTATGACACAATTTAAAAAAAATCTCTTCTTAAATTTCATTAATAGGATTCATTTATTCTGTTTAAGATCAACAGGATCCACAAAAAAGGCTGCTATGCCCTGAAAGAGAGCAGGGAGAGACTGCTATGTCAGCCAATAAGAGCTTAACACTGATACCAGCAGTGGACAAGTGCATTCTGGGAGTTGACACTTTCTGTACTTTAGTTCAATTACTTTTTGTCAAGATTTGAGTTATGAAATTATTTGTTAGTGGTAACATTTGTTGTTTTGTTTTCAATTTTTAGTGTTGTCTTTGTTGAATGTGGTTCCACCAGCAGTTGTTTGTTTGAAGGTCACTGTTTTAGATAAGATTTCACATCAGTTGCGTTCTTGTAAGTTCTTTTATGTAACATCTCTGAACCTCTGACCTGATCTTGGCCTGTCTCCTGGTAGCTTGGGTTTCAGTACTGTTGTAACAAACATCTTCATTTCTGCAGCCTCCAGCTCTGCATCCTGTCTCTGTTTTAGAGGTAATCACATCTTCACCTCCATCTTTAATACCTTTCCTGTCATTCTTGCCGACTCTCTTTTGTCACACAGCACACATCTTCTGACCAGTACTGCAGACATACTGGTATACTTAATAATGATTTTTGTTCAAAGTTTTAAGTGAGTGAAAATTCATCAGAAACGTATTATGAATATTACAATATCATAACTCTCTCCCACGTACCTTAAACCAGGAGTGTCAAACTCGATTGCACAGAGGGCCACAATCTAAAACGTAACTTTTTAAAAAAACATAATTATAAATAAAAATAGACAGGAATATTATTCCAAAATAAATCTACTTAATCCATAAAGAATTGGCTTGAATTTTAAATATACCAAAAGATTTTGCTCTCCATAAAAATGTATCCTGTCAAAACTGTGAACTGCCGACTAACGTTGTGGAGGGGTTTGAGTGCTGTAGTGATCCCAGGAGCTGCAGTGTGTCTGGCTTCTGCCACTTATAGGACCTACCATTGCAAAAAGGTTCTGGGTCAGGAGACAGTCAAGGGGGATTGAGAACCTCTTTTTGAGAAGTTCAATGACAAACTCCATTACATCGCCTGGATTGATGTATGGATGAGTATTTTTTTCTGCGTGTCTGGTCACCTCTGCTTTCCACGTCGGGCAGTCGGTCATGTGGGCAATCAGCCACTCGCGAGCCTCCATTCACGTGACATCGAAGCATCACGTGACAGAAAGCAGCAAATCACGCGCGCTTATCAGGGGGCTGGGACATTGAATTGCAGGAAGCGGTGGGGAAGCCTGATAACGTAACACAGGAACCCTCTATGCGGTCCATCAGTGGAACGTGGTTGTGGTAGAAGCAGGTGGTTTTGGTGAAGCTAGGCCAGACCTTGATGGCGAACTAGATCCCAGGGAACCAGATCGGCAGAACCCGCAAATTGGAGAGCGTCCACTGGGCCGGTAGGGGGTTCCGTGTAACCCGTTAAACACCACCTCAGTTGCGCCCACTGAGGTAGTAACACACCCAACATTCAACTGACTTATTGCTCCGTTGAACTCTGGGCTGGACTCTTTCTGCTTCTGCTTGACCTGGACTCTGAGACTTCTGAGATTCCAGTGAACAACAATTCAATATCAAATGCTCTGTTTTTTCTTTCTTCTTTTTTGTAATTATGTATATTTAAATGGCCATTCACTTTATTATTGTCACTCACTGTATATATTCATTCATAAAACAAACTTAAACCAATTTTCAGTCTCTAGCCGCTCCCTCCTTGAGACGAATTCTAGACTTCTGACCACTAGCCACTAACATCTTAGTGCTTAACTTAGCAACACAAGACTACACTAGCCAAAGCTGGATTAGCTTTTTGAGCCAATTAGCTGGCTTTGTCACCAAACATTAGTTGATGTTGTTAGCCACCATACTAGCTAATCACTGATTCCGTTTTTTATCTGAGCTAAAAAGAGCCTGAAGCAGTCGTCTCCATGGACAGTCAGGCCGCCGTAGAGAGCGTGCACATGTGGGAACAAGATTGCCGGAGCAGACGCCCACTCTGCTTGTGGTTCGTGTGTGTGGCTGCAACATGCAGGATACAGATTGTTTGTGGCTCACGCACAAAATAGACCAGACGTCACAACGATCTGCTGCACGACACGAGCTTTCTGCGGAGGACCACGCCGCTCAGCTGCTAGAGGGAACCCAAAATTTGTTAACATGGGTGCCAATGGAAGGGGCCTCTGGTCCATGGCGGTTCCTCGTGCTTTTGCGTCCAGTGTGAACCAGGTGCGATGGTTTAGAGCAGTTCTCGCCTGATGTCACTAAGAGCCATTCACGTTCCGAGCATAATGTACCGTGGGGCGGATCCACTGTCCAGGGGCAAAGTTCCACCGTGGTGGTACAGATATGAACCATCTACAGTCAAAATCAACTTTTTAGTCTCTGTGGAGAATGGCAGTGTCCCAAGATTTTTTTCCTTTCCCTGACCGATCAGGGCTCCACACTGTGACTGGACGCATTAAAGCAATGAATGGCGACTAAAAACTCTGCCGCCAAAAATATGACTCTTAAGCTACGCTTGAAAGGAAAAGGGAGGAAGCAAACTAAACTTGTATAACCCACCCCTGCTCTGCCTTGTCTACTCATTAAATTTCCATGTTTCTTAACCTAAATGATCATTATCTGGTTCTTAAATTCTGATCAGATATTTATACTTTACCAACACAGATTCAGGTCATTAAGAATCCTAAAGTATAAATAAATCACATGACAAAGATGAAATAATGATTATGTAAATATACATAATCATTATGTGCCCTGGGGGTGGTTGAGCACCTGCTCTTTTTGCCTCATTTAAAAAATGCCCAAGTGTCCTCAATGCATTTTTTGTTTGCTTGTCTATTAACACTGATACATTTATTTTAGGGATACAAAAAATAATGTCTTTACAAAATCCCTCACAATTCAATCATACACATTTTCTGGTTCTGAGCTCTGAGCTGCCAGAGAAATTAAAAGAAACTGCTGTTCCACCTAGAACTGAAGAGACGTGACAGTGAAGCTACGGTCTTCAACCTATTAGTTATGGTCTAACGCTGGGTTCACACTGGACGCGTAAGCACCGCAAAGCGGCAAGGAGCAGAGGCCGCTTCTGTTTGGCGCCCTTGTTGACCTATGGTGTGGTTCACACCAGGAATGGTCGTACAGCAGATTGTTTGGGCGTCTGGTGTAAGCACAAACACACAAAAACAGACAGACGCACACGCACAGATCATCGTAGTGGGGCGACTGCGGAGTGGAGTGTGGGGCTGGGTTTTGGGTGTAAAAAATACAACGAGAGAGGCAAAGAGCAGTTCTTACCATAAACATGGAGTCATATTTATCGGTTATTAATTTACCCATGATGGCAAAAACAAAAAAAGCTCTGGCAGAGCCACCTGTCGACTGTCGCGGAAAAATGCGCGTCTGGTGTGAATTGCAGGAAAGAGCGTCCAGTATAAACTTAGCGTAACTGGTTAATTAATATGTAAGAAACATACTCTAGATTAAATAACCCACTCCAACCATCCATCCATCTTCCTCCATTTTTTCAGGACCAGGTCGTGTAGCAGCAGTCTAAGTAAAGATGCTCAGACTTCCCTCTTCCCGGTCACTTCCTCTTGGGGGACCCTAAGGTGTTCCCAGGCCGGCCGAGAGGCGTAGTCTCTCCAGCGTGTCCAGGGAGGCGTGCAGCAGGCATCTGGACCAGATCCCTGAGCCACCTCAACATGCTCTACGTGGAGGAGAAGCTGCTCTACTCAAAGCTCTCTACGGGTGACCGAGCTTCTCCTCCTATCTCTAAGGGAGCATCCAGCTACACTCCAGAGGAAGCTCATTTCAGCCGCTTGTAGTCGAGATCTCGTACTTTTGGTCACGACCCAGAGCTCATGACCATAGGTGAATACTGGAACGAGGATCAAGCGGTAAATTGAGAGTTTTGCGTTCTGGCTCAGCTCTCTTTTCACTACAACGGACGACAAAATGGTGGACGGCGCTCCACCTGTGAGCTTCCCTCACTCGTGAACAAGACCCCAAGATATTTAAACTCCTCCACCTGAGGCAGGAGCACTCCACCCACTGAGAGAGGACAAACTAACTTTCTCCGGTCTAGAACCATGGCCTCAGACTTAGTGGTGCTGACCCTCATTCCAGCTTCACACTCTTCCCACCGAGGAGCTCTTTGACCACCTCAGTGACCACAGCTTGGGTGATGGACAGTTCCATCCCAGTTTCCTCCGCCTCTGCTTCCTCAAGGGAAGGCGTGTCAGCAGGGTTGAGGAGATCCTCAAAGTAATGTCTCCAGTTGAAGTCAGCAGATCCCCACCTGCACTGAAAACCGTGCCTGCAGAAAACTGCTTTCCCCTCCTGAGACGCCGCATGGTTTGCCAGAATCTCATTGAGGCCAACCGATAGTCCTTCTCCATGGTTTCACCAAGCTCTTCCCAGGACAGAGTTTTTGCCTCCAAAACTCTGATCATGAATTCTGTGATCCATTGAGAGGGTCTTAGTGTTTCCAGCGTACACACGGTTTACCCCTGAGTTACCAGCAGGAGGTTAATTGCACTGACACTTAGCAGGTGTTTGGAGCAGACATACTCTGCATCAGCAGGTCCGAGTTTGCCAACCCCAGCTCCGGGTTCATCAGTTGGTAAGGTTATCCTTCTTTCTGGAACAGGGCCTGGTCTTCCGAGGTATAGCTTAGGTAGTTGCTGTTTGGTAAGGGGCAGCGGCTGCTGCAGGTGCACGTTTTCCCACGTCTGTAACCACCCCCTCACTTAAGTCAACAGATATTACCAAATGTGTTATTTTGGATTGTTAACTCAATAATTTACATAAAAAGCTAGATATGAGGCTACTGTGCAACTGTGTCCCTGTAGCTTGTAGAATGTCCATAAAGGCATAGAAAATTTTGATAGACAGAAAAAATAATAATACAAACAAATGTAACCAATAATGAATCCTCTTTATGAAATTATCTGATCATTTTAATTGAAAGTTCAAGTTTAGGGTTTTTTTTTTTATTATTTAGGAAGACAAATCTTAGCAACTTCAAAGTTCATGTTTGGAGCAATTTTAAACCTAGTTTCCAATAAACCTTCAATGGAAATAATCTTATTCTTCTGGTCCAATAGGATCTAGTCAACCTGCCACTTAATAAATGTGTGAATAAGTGCATTTGTGGATGTGTGTGTATTAGGGTGGGTTGTTCACCTTTACTTGCGACTGATCCTTGCCCGTCCTTCATGCCTATGGTGACAGCAGTGGCTTAAAACCGCCAAATCATAAAAAAGCCACAGCAGGCTCCAGTGAATTACGAGAAAATATGGCCTTCCTTTACAGCAGAGGCAAAGAATGAAGCCATAAAATTATGAGGAGTTTTTATGATGGCCCATTGAAGTAGGATGCTTGTATATTGATGGTTCACAGGCTGTATCCCTCTTTCCCCACATGGTGGAAAAGCTGACAAAAGGGCCCCTGTGTAACTATTTTTCATGCATTTAATATATTAATTATTGGGTAAATGTTCCCTGGGGAGTGCTTGAGATAGCAGGGAATGACAGCTCTTCGATGAAGCTCATGTGGTGGCCCATCAGGCTAGTGTATTATGTGGGAAAGGTCATTGCAGGGTTAATGTGACTTTTTATTTGCTGATTTTTCTTATGCAGGGGGCAGGTAGAAAGAAAGAAAGCAAGGGTAGTTTATTAAATTGAAAAAAAGAATAAGAGGAAAAGAGAAATATGTAGAACAGAGTCAGGACCGGTGTGAGTTGAAGATATGAAAGACAGTGGTTGGATTTTTATTTCTAATGATTTGATTCCATTTTTTTCTTTGCAGTCCTAAAACATTTCACACACTAACACCAATGTACACTCATGCCAATGTTGTGCTGACTGTAGCACAACAGGAAGTTGATCAGTGAGCTAACGTTCTAAAGGTATCACTTGGGTGTGTTTTACCGATTGTCTGCAGGCAGCCATATCCCACCTTCCCATCCCATCACAAATCAATTCTTGATCAATTTCATGGCAAAGAAAGGAATTCATTCCCCTGAGTGGAAAACACATTTAGTTTGATCATTCCTGTTTTCCAGTTTAATTAAACTTCTTGGTGAAATAACTGAAATTATTATTGTGCCACTTGCTTTTTCTGTTTTTTTTCCTAGTATTTTTTATATACACAATTGGATTATGACACTGTCTGCTTCTAACCCAGCTTTCTCAATAACCATAAGAAATCATTGTGAGGTCCTCTGAAGTGTTGTCAAGACAACAGTGGGTGGAGAGTTGGTTTGAGTTATCAATTGTGTCTGAGTGGAGCTTTAATTTTCAGGTGCATTCTTCCAGCTGATTACACCTGGTTTACACCAAACGCAGAAGAGTGCGCACAGCATCCACATAACCTCCAGTTCACACCAGACACGTATTTTTCCATGACAGTTTACAGACGCTTCTGCTCAACTGCAGTTATTTAGAGCTTTTTTTCTTGTCATCATCAGACCCCCCCACACACGCGCTCTGTAGTTGTTCCACTATGTTGATCACTGTGTCCATGTCTCATGTGAACCAAATCATACTTTAAGGTTACCTAGGTTACATAGGTTGCGTCTTTGTTCTGCAGCTCTCCTGCATCCGGTGGCTGATTAGGTTGTCCCCAAACCCTGAAGTTTGGATGTAAACATTGGTATGGTAGAAAAGGATTGATCCAACAACAATTTCTAGAGGACTGAAAAACCTGATTGACCTCATTAGATCACACACACAGCTTCTTCCCCCGTCCCTCTGATGAACTCTTGACCGTCACAGAGTACAGAATACGACATGGGAACGGTTACACCAGAACAACTGCTGTACATGTCCATATCTTTTCTTCAAATGTATATTATTTATTTCTCATTTATTCTTTATTTTCAATCATTTTTTGCACAAGAAAATGGAACCAATTCCTTGTACAATGGGGCAGAGTGCTGAAATTTTTACTTGGTGATACAAACACCACTTTTGGCACTTAAGTGCAACAGAACCTAATTTTTATTCCAAAAAGTATGAAACTTGAAAAGTTAAAAGGGCAGCCAACTTTCAAGTGGGCCACCTCTTGCATACCCATCTCCACAGTATTTGGTCAACATTTTTGCATAGTAAAGCTATCCTGATGATCTACTCATCAAAACATGGTTTTGGATACAATAATTGAATACAGCATTGAAAATGTAGATAATAAAATGCTATGGAAGTATAATGAAAATCTGATGCAAAAACAAAAAAAACTGTCATGGCAAAATTGCCAATCGACGTGTTGTCCAAGATGTGTGTACAAGATCACACCACACGTGATGTATAGAATCATGGCTCTCTTGACTACATCATACATCCAGTTGGTAGTTTTTCAACTTTGTTTTATTGTTGGAGAATTTTAATAACAAACATATCTAGAATGTGGAGGAGGACCACATGGACTTCCATTCATCTTGAAAGAGTATTCCTCAAACTTCCTCAAACACACTTGGTGTATTGTACGACACTCAGTGTTGAGGATGTTCCTTCAAAAGGTTCACTATGTCTAGTGGTGTGAAGATTTCCAAAGTTCCCTCGCTCTGGCTGTGAGGGCAGCTATGGCGCAGAGGTAGAGCTGTCAACCTCTGAGCAGAAGATTGGAGGTTCGGTTCCCGTCTTGCCAAGCTCTGCATGTCCCTCTGCAAGACACTGAACCCCACATTGCTTCAGGTGGTCATAGGTGTTTGGCAGCATAGTGTGTATGAGTGTGTGAATGTATGTGTGGATGGAATTGTGACTGTAAACACTGTCAGCCTTCAAGAATGGTAGTAAAGCACTCTAGTGCACTCTAAATAGTTCCTGAGGGTGGCTGTGTCTGCAGCTCACCGCTCCCCTAGTGGTTGGGTCAAATGCAGAAAACAAATTCACACACCAGGTGTGTAACAACTACTGAGACTAACTGTATTTACCATTTATGAGAACTTTATTTTTTAGTTTAAAAGACCAAAAATGTTGTCTCATCAGCAACATTAGTGAAGTAAACTCACTTGGTGATGGTTTGTAATTTTGAATTATCATTGCACTTATATAAAACTTTTTTATGTATTTAAAGCTTATGGAAGGATCATCTAATGCACATGTGAACTCAAGAACAGTAGAATCCCAAAGGGCATTATTGGAATTAGTCATTTTTGGTGTACAAGTGGTATGTGTCCCACCTACGACGTGGTAGAACACCAAAAACATAATTTACAGGGGCAGCAGCTCCCAGCTGCATGATACTAAAGACTGACCTACCATCTATACCCTTCATATCCCTGCCTCACATATCCAATCTCCTTCTCAGCCTCCAGCGCAGAATCAAGCCCCATTAACCCCCCGCTTGCCTCTCTGCTTGGGTCCCTGTGTGCTTAACACAGAGACGTTAGCGTAAAAGATGTCCCTGCTCCTCCAAATGAGCTTTGCACAGTTTAATAGAGGTCTTCAAGGGGTCCACATTAATATAGTAAGGCTGCTGCAAAGAGGCCATGACTTATGTGTCCTACACATTATAGCCAACACCTTGGCTCTCCCCATTTTTTTTCCTCCACATTTTTGTTTTTGTTTCTAATTCAAGTTATTCAATATGTCTGACCATACCCTGGTAGTACAATATAAACATTAACCTCCCAGCTGTTTTGTTCTATGAACAGCAGGACTGTTTATAGCCAACGAGTAACTCTCTCAACAATGCTAATGCAACTGTTTATGAATTCTGTTCTTCAGTTACAACTACAGATAGGAAATTACCCATGAACGAGTAGCAAACATTCATTGTTATTAAAGCTTAAAAATCAGGTAATTTTCTTGGCTTCATTAGGGTTAATTCTGTTACAAGTCATTTGTGGGGTAAATAAAACATACCGGTAAGACCTTCTTCACATTACTTACCAGCCATCCTGAAAGCTGTAGGACATTGTTTGTCAGCTTACTACCTCTTATCCTTACTGCTTATCGATGTGGTATTCTTATTTATACTTTTCTGTGTGCAAACAACGAGGGAGAAGAAAAATGAAAAACTATGCCCTAGAAAATCTTTTATTTAAAAACAAATGAAAACAAACTATTAATTTAATGTCCTTTGCAACTATAGAGGCTTTAGTTAAGTTATGAAACGTAGCATTCCTTCGTTTTGGATAAATTGTCAGAGTGAGACATCTGTCATTTCAGTGAAATTTCCATTTTAAAATTGGGTCAGAGTGAGTGCTCTCACCGTGCAGTTTTAAGTCTAATTGGGCACATTAACACTGGGGATGTGACTATGTTCGTGCTGAGTTGGCTCTGTGCATGCAAGCGTTGGGATTTTTCTGTCTTTGCAAGTGAAATAAACACTGCTAATGTTCTTAGGATGTATTTGAACTGTTTTGTGAACCTTAAATATTGCATACAAGCTTTGTGTTAACAATAGGCCTGTCATATTTTGTAATGGAAAGCTAATAGCTGTGAACACATCTTTATGTTTTATTCAGTTCCAAAAAATTATAAAATAATTTTTAAGAAGATGAGAAATGAAAGAAGCAACTCTTGTTCACTTTGGAGTTCTTCTATTTGTTCGCTAGCTGTCTAGCACAGGGCCGGCCAAACTTTTCCATTCATGGGCTACAAAGGCTTCTAAAATTCAACAGAAGATAACCAAATATTTCTCTTTGATCTTCACAGAAATAAGTCTGGAAAAAAGTAATACTAACAAATTTCAAAAATGTAATCAACATCCTGTCCTCTCCTGTCCCTTGTTATGAGAGGTTATATTTTTCTTTATCTTGTTTCTCTTCTTCTTTTTTAATTTTCTCAATACTTTTCTAAATTTGGTACCAGATGCTTTCGACCTTTTTAGTCAATCTTTCTGGCATTCTATCAAACTTCCCCACCAAAGGCGTTGATTAAACCAATTCTCACCTCAACATATTTTGTCTTCACCATTTTTATTTGGCCATTTTACACAAACATTAATTTTTAAAAATGCATGAATTTTATATCTGTGTTAAAATGTGTGTTACATAATGTCACGGTATGACTGACTTAAAATAATTTATATAGTAGATTCCACCTCCTCCCCCATCCTTCCACTTCATTTGGGAGAGACCCACAGTTGAAATGACCCCCCCCCCACCGTGTGGGATATCTGCTAATTCACTGGTGTCATAGAAAACCAGCACAGCTTTTTTTTTGTTTGTTCGTTTTTTTTTTTTTTTTGCTGCACCGGGCAACAGTCCGGACAACCTGGACCTAAGCCAACTTCTGCTCCAGAGTCCCTGAGACTTTGGAGGCTGCACCTCCTCACACATCTTACAGTTTGTGTTAAAACTGAGCAGCTGTGCGGCAGTGTCCTGCAGCTCTGAGCTCTCATCTAGCGGTGATGAAAAACTCAAATTCTTTTGTGTTCGGCTGCAGCTGGACACCAGTGCAGCTGTCATGAATCAGTCTGTTTCCCCCTCAGACCACCAGAGGGAGCCATCACCTGAGTTCTGAATCTCTCCTGAGCCTCTTCGTCACTACAGTTCCCATAAGCCTTTGCCTGATGTTCCCAGACCTCACCAGCTGTTCCTCATTCAAGCAATCACCACAAACATTTATAAGGAGGCTTCAGACTATGCCCAGGTGTGAAGTCTTGTTGTGGTTTTTCCTGCAATTCTGAGCGTTACCGCAATCAGGCCTGATCCTGTTTAAGCCTGCCTCGACCCCAGCCTGTCTTTGACCACTGCTCTGCCTCAGCCTCTGACAAACCCTTCGCCGTTCTTGACCTCTGCCAAGTTCACCACGTCTTACCCAAGCTTCTTAAATAAAAGACTGCATATGGATCCATCTGCCTGACTTGTTGTTACAGCAGCACTCTGTCTCCGCCCACAATTGTTGAGTCATTTTTCCCTCGCTTGCAGAAAGATGCTCTGCGAGCAGATCCAGACTAAAATGTCGCATGCGCTCACTGAGCCTCTGCTGGTTCCTGAAAGAGAAATTCACGCACGTGGAAGTAGACGGTGTCTTGCGTGAGAACTTTATTAAACAGAACAGCAATTATACACGTGCGCACACGAGCAGAAAGCGCTCGTTTGGGCCGGAATTGTCCGTGAGGAATGTTTGCGTGGAGATGTGTAATTTCTGTGTGGAGTTTTGACAAATAAAAAAACGCCATGTTCTACGCAGAGCTGCACACATGGAGATGCGGCAGAGAGGATTTGATTGATAAGGTCTCCAGCCAATCAGGACACAGAACAGGCTGCACTGTTTAAAAAAAAGAAAAAAACGCAGCAGCAGAATTCCTCTGAAAGAATTGGCAAGACCCAAAAGGTGATCTGCACAACATGCTATGTATCACGTTCTATGTGGGTATGTCCAATCAATTGTATGTCTAATCACTGATTATTTTAAGGCTCAATATGAATGTTGAACCTGTCAATATTATATGATCATTGTTTAGTACAAAGCTGGTGGCTGTATTCATTTTTCTTTTATTTTTATTTAAATTTCATGTACTCATCTTTAATAAACATAAATAAAAAAGTTGCAATCATGATCAATGTAAATAAAATATAGCATAAATTACGAAAGGGGTTTATACAAATATACCCTTTGCGTGACAAAAGATCAATAACCCTAATGTGACGGTAAAATCTAGAGGCTCTTGTCGCTTTTCTGTTTCCCCAGCTGTTGGACCGGACAAGTGAAAAAAAAAAAGAAGAGTTCTGGCACAGCTGCTAAATAGTCTGTCCAGCTGTCTCATGGTCCAGACCTAAAAGGCCCACAGACCCCTGGTGGTCCATGACCCAGAGAGTGGAGCTCTTTACCCTAGTGCTCTCTTATGGGGTCCGGGTCACCCCACCCTTACATTGATGTGTGATCCCTCCCACAAAAGTGGACAGAATTTTATGCCTGCTACGCACACTAGTGAAGAAAAAAAATCCTAAAAAAACAAGTTCAGTACGCTGTCTAGTGGGTTCCAGAGGACTGTAACCATGTCTAGGATGGCACAGGGGTTACACCAGGGGTCTGCAGCCTTCAACACTTATAGAGTCCTTCAGGTCAATTATTCATAGACTAAGAACCAGCAGGAGCTACAAAGATTCACTTCCTCCTTTGGAAAAATGATAAACAAATTTGTATAAAAAAAACCCAAAAACGTCTTTTGCACAAATAAAACACTTTTATTAAGAGGAAAGTATATAAATATATACAATAGTTTAGAATTTTCGACAGAGGTTCATCTGGTTTTCTCTTTAAAATAAGACACCTTGTGTCACATAGAATCAGCTCAATGTAGTAGCAATTATGTTGGCAGTGATTTCAAAAATGTGTTTATTTGACCATTTGTGGTAGATCTCGACCAAAAACACATGAATCCAACTCAAAAAATAAATCAGAGCCAAATGTGAATCGTGTCTGTCAGAAGTAGGATTGCTGTCGTGCATGTTCTGAAGATTGCAAGAAGTGGAAATTGGGCCAATGACTCAGCGGTCGGAGCTTGCTAAGGGTTACCAGGAAGAGGGTGCAGCTGGAGGAGGAAAGCAGGTAGAGGAGGAAAAATGGGCTTAAAGAAGAGGTTTGTCTGTCATACTTACTTGTACCCTTCTTCTGGTCTATTTCTGTGTCTTTATTCTTCAGATTAGTCGACAAATTGGGTCATGCACAAAGTGGATGTAAAACACACATCTTAACCATCATTAGCTTTAAACTAACTAAAAACTAGATATATAGCATTACCTGCAATAATGCTAGTGTGTATGCTGTAAGCTGAATTTGGCCGCTGAAGATGCTAGTGCTGATAAATGAAGATGCTGAAGCTGATATCGCTAAACCTAATAGCTGAAAAGGTTGAAGCTTAAATATTAGTTAAATGCCAAATTAGCCTAAAAAAAAAAAAAAACAAAAATCATAAGTTAGCCAAAACAGCTAGCATGTAACTGAAATTTTAGCTACATTCTAAAATGGCCTAAAACATAGGTCTCAAAATTTGACCCGCAGTGTAATTATACTTGGCCCGCAAGGCAATTTTAAGGAGGCAGGTACAGCAGTACATATAGTTTCTGTTCAGAAGAAAAGTTCTTAAACGAGAGAGTAATATGAATGAATGAATGAATGAATGCCTTTATTGTCATAAAACAATAACATATATAACAATAACTACAACATATTTGCTGCTTTAGGAGGAGGAGAAGAAGACTGAATTTTATTTTGAAAGGAACTTGAATGTGCTGATGTCAGATTAAAATAAATCAAAAGTGTTATAAAACCTATAAAAAAATATAAAAATGTTATGGTTTAATTATTATGTATATTATCTTTATGTACAACAATTATTAGAAATATTTAAAAGTTCCCCACAGTTAGTTTCAAAGCTACAATTAATACAAGAAATAATGAAAGTTTAATTTCAACTTTTTCATGTCAGATTTAATTTGGGGGGGGGGACTGTTAAAGTATACAAATCAGACAAAAATGTTGTTGCGTCTTCCCCCGCGTGTCTGGGGCGTCAAGTTTAAGAACACATTTTTGGACTGGCGTCTCTGGAGAGTAGGGCTGCCTCGATTAGTCACAACTATGTCGACTATTAAATTAGTCAACAACTATTTTGGTCGTCGTTTTCTTTAAGGGAATAAGGCAATCAAGGTTCATTAACACACACAGTAAATTTCCTTATTATCTAAAGAGACCATTGTCTACAACGGCCATTTTAATAAACTGCTTAGAAGCTTAACAAATGTATTAATTATCTTTGTCAGCATTATCTTGAGTGTTTTGCAGCATCTCATCTAAAGTGCTACCAACTCGGTCTCTGTGACGTATGCTGCGCGTTTCTTCTTTCCTTTAGTTTCCACTGCGATCATGAATTCAGTGATCCATTGAGAGGGTCTTAGTGTTCCCAGCGTTCACATGCTTTACCTCTGAGTAACCAGCAGGGAGTTAATTGCAGTAACACTTATCAGGTGCTTTGTAACAGATATAGTCAGCATCAGCAGTTGTGGAATTCACCGACCCCCAGCTCAGGGTTTATCAGATGATAGGTTTATTCGTCTCTCTGGAACAGGGCCCCGGTATTCCGTTTAGCTGACCCTGCTTAGACTCTGACTCTGTTTGCCTGCCGACAGCATGCCGACTGCCTTGATCTATGCCTGTTTTGTTATACCTGACGTCTGATCTCTGATGCTCCAACACTTGTGTTTGACCTCTGCCTGCCTGACCCTGCTTTAGCTTTGAGGAAATTTAGCTTTGTTGAATTCTGTCATCCTGTCTGTGCAAATAAACAAAACCTGCCACACTTGGAACCAGCTGTCTGCCTGTTTGTGACAATATTGTTAATAAAATAACAGTTCAATTATTTTTTTCCAGATTTTCGGTTGGTCATTTATCTAGCTTTTTTATCTAGAAAAAAGGTTACTTTGGTTTAACATTTAAGAAAAACATTGAATTGCTTTTTTTAAATATTTATACTTTGAACAAACAGCAATTGGTGTGTTCAGTTCTAAATACTGCATGCATATCTCTGATCAGAAACAGCATTTTTCCCATTATAATCATCGTTTTTGCTTTTATACTGTTCCATAATTTGGACTTCTTTTATCCTATTAGAAGTTGCATCCTGGCCATACCTATTTGCTCTTTCCATTTCACCTCTCTTTCTTCCCCTTGGTCCCTTTTCACTTTCCATCTAGCTTCCATCAGAGCCACAGCACCTTCCCTTCCCTCCTATTTTCCCCCTTCCCCATCACCACACACTCTTCCCGTTTCTCTTCTTGCACAGCCGTCACTCTGAATTATTTTCAATGAGCTCCTTTATAGTGTGCGCCAGATCACAGCTCCAACTCATCACTGAGCACAGAGCTGGGGTGGACACGCTCTGCATTTCGATCAGCTCTGAACCTCCACTTTGCTATTAACCCCTTTCACACTAAACCCCACCACCATCCTCTTCAACAATCCAGCATTTCTGCACTATGACTCACTCTCCCTCTGTACCCATGCTGATGTTTTCACTATTCTTACTCTTAAGTTTGACCAATTTTTTTGGCTCCGTATTGAACAGTCTATTGTGCCATTGTTGGACTCATCTGCACAGTGTATTATGTCATGTTATCACTGAATAAATCAGTTTAAAAATGACACATTAAAAGGTAATGTTGCAGGTGGGATCTTTTCTTCTCTGTCCTCTTCCTGGAAAAAAAAAGGCATTTGTAATACATGTCAAAAAAGACCAGAAAACAACATTTAAAACACGAAAGGTTAATTAAAAATGAACATTTTTCACTTGGTTCTAACTTTCGTTTAAAGGTTTAAAATAAAAGGCTTTATACACCTCAAGTATTATTATTATTCTTACACTCAAATATAAAACCTCTCATGAAATCAGAAAAATTTTCATGCAATGTTTAACCAAGGCCGAATTCTTCCCCTACTCCCCCGGCTGCTTCTTACTCTTTCAATTGAAGGGGCATTTGAAATGAAATGGATGTCCTAAATGTTTCTTTTTAGGCTAGAGCGAAGGGAGTTGGAATTCTGTACCCCTCTGCCGGTAGGGCGAGCTGCGATGTGCTGTGCAGGAGGAGAAGGACAAGTGCTCTTCCTCATGCAGGTGCGCTCTGAAGCGCAGAAGTTCAAATTTAAAAGGAAGTAACGGCTTTTTGTTTCAGCCTGACCCTTTGAAAGTTAGAAAATTCACGTGTATTTCCAATCAGCTAGCAGCTCTGCTCTAACGCAGCTGACTGGTGCCTATTGAAGACGTCATCAAGTGGGAGTGACGTCTGAATTTGAAGACATACTTTTCCTTAATTCTCCGTTTGGAGGGCTACATTTAAATTTATAAAGTAACGGCATTAGTGTTGCAAACAGGCGAGCAAATGGCTGGATCCAGGTGGAGAAGGATTATTGACCAGAGGGATTGACAGGAGTCAAGCATCCCTATAGGTCTGTGAAGCTAAGGATGGGAAGGTAGAGGTCAATCATGAGCATGAGACTTTCAGAAATCAGACGTCGGATGTCGCAGTTCAGGCGTGTATCGAGGCAGGCGGAAGACACACACAGTCAGAGCAGAAACGGGGTCAGGAAAACAGAATAATAACACTCATTAATGCAGGCAATGGTGCGGCACAAACAATACTTCACACTGAGCAAGGTGGATGATTGTATTGCATAGGGAGCCCTCGGCCGAATACTGACCTGGCCTTCCTCACTACATCTCCCATCAGGCTTTGCTCTGACTTCTCCTCACCAACAGCTGTTTCTCATTCCCATTAACAACTGTTTATATTCCAGTTCCAACTTCTGCTCTACTCGAAGTCTTGTTTTGTCCTGTACATGCATTCTGAGCATTTGTTCTATTGTCTCTCTGTGCATTCTGATCCATGCCTGTTTTTAATCTTTCCTGCCTCCCTCTGTGTGGTTTTTTTTTTTTTTATGGCTGGGATAGTGGGAACACCCTCCTTCTGGTGGGCATAGCTCCGGGTAAGAGGCCAATGGGGTAGGACTGATGTGGAGGGAACTGAGTGGCACACTGTCTACCTTCAGCAGGTGCTCATAATGAGCTGGTAGCCCCTCCACCTCTCCTGTCACAGCGATCTCCACGAGGGTGGTGGCTTCCATAAACCTTTGCTTCGTCTGAAGCCACTCACGTTGGCCGTGAGTGGATGTGATCTGCTTCTGCTCTGACCATACGATGGTGGGGTCATGCTTCTTCAGCCAAGGTTGACTGAGAGTGATGGAGCAGCTGGGGGACTCAATGGCAGAGATGGAGGGTTTTGTGGTGATCAATCAATTTTATCTATGTAGCACTTTTCATATTCAATATAACCAAAAAGTATTTAACACTAAAAACAGATTATATAAAAACAAGCATAACGATCCAAAACGAGTCCCCATCCCACCCCCTCAACCCACCCCCACACCTTCCACACCCCCTGAACTGACAGAGATAAAAATTGGGAAAGAGGCTGAGCACGGAAAAAGTTTGGTGGTGGAAATGCTAATAGTGGGAACCTCCCTCTCCGTGGACCACTGGACCAGCCGGATGCAGCCGGGGCTCAGCAACAGCACAGCAAGGTGGCAATGAACGTTCCCACCTGGAGCTGCAGCAGGTGAACAAAAGCCAACCCAGGAAGGAGGGACCCAAATGAAGAAGAAATGGAAATAATGAAATTAAAATCAACCATAAATGATAAAACCAATAAATTGAAGCAGTTAAACATCAAATAAGGAATAATAAAATGAATTATTAATAGTCTAGTATAAGATCATAAAATATCTTAAAGTGTATAAATGAATAAATGCAAATAAATATAACGGTTTAAAAGGATGAAATTAGCCAAGTTATAAAGATGGGTCTGGAGCTTTTTCTTACAAGCATCAATGCTCTCTGCGGTGCTCAGGTCCTCCGCCAGCTTGTTCCATAAACGGGAACCATAGTGCTGAAAAGATGCCTCTCCATAGGTTTTGGTTAGTAGACCAGTGCCAGAGGATCAAAAATTCTGTGAGGGTTCATATTTAGCTCAAGGATCTGGTGGAAGACCATTAATACATTTAAAAACCATTCAAAGTGTCTTAAAATGAACCCTGAGGCGGATGGGGAGCCAATGCAGGGATCTTAAAATTGGGGTGATGTGGGTCCGCCTCCTGGTCTTAGTTAGAAATGTCTGAGGTAGTATGTAGATGTTAAAAAACAAGGTGCCAAGGATGGAACCTTGAGGCACACCACATTTAATTTTGTTGACCCCAGAAAAGTGTTTGTCCATGCTTGCCATAAAGTTTATCTCCACAAGACAGGAAAGGAAGTTCTAAAGAACATGTCTGTCGGATCTCTTAAAACATGATCTATGTCTGTTTGAAATGATCAGGTGATGAACAGTGTCAAAAGCAACACTCAGACATTTACTGTCAACTCATCTTTTTTACCTTATTAAAAATCATAATGCCAACACAATTTCCCCCAATTACCATGTTTAAATGTTTAAATAACCCAAATAGAACATCACATTTTACATTGCCTCCCTTTGCATGGGTGGAGGCTTGAAGTTTCTTGTGTTTGTTGTGATTGAGGCTCTTTATTTTCTCCAATGGTAAAGACCATTCTTCTTGACAGAAAACCACAAGTCCTTTAAACTCTTGAGCTGTCTCGCTTTAACTACTTTTCATGGAAACCATTAATCAGCTAGACAATATTACCAGGTGATTGGCCTTTCCCATTCAATAATGTTCCAAAAATTGCAATTGGGTGGGAGATAGTAAAGTTTTATTTTTGCTGGGTTAACCCATTAGTCAATTCACCTTCCAATAACAATAATTTAAAAAACATGCACATTAAAAAGTCCAAATTTGAGCTCAAATGTTATCAGAGTGCATCCATCCTTATGGATGGGTGCTGGAGACAACCCAGCTTCTCAAAACCAAAATTTCTATGTTCTAATCCCCTTTCAATTTTTTATTAATAATAAAAGAAAGCAATAAACCCCAAAAAAGCTTTTTGAAACCAAAATAAACCAAAATGAATGTATCTTTAATGAATGGAATGCTGTACATAGAGAAAAAAAAAAAAAAAAAGGAAAAAATAAACTTCTTTCTGCAAAGTGCTTGTGGGATTTTTTTTTTATTAAATTTTTATTTGTGCAAGGGTATAATTAGACATCCTGCTTCAAGTACTGTATTTTTCAGAGTCTAAGTTGACAGAGGGTAAAACATAAACTCAAGTGCAAATAGGTGACTTACAAAAAAAAAAATCACATATTATCATTAAGAACCGCTAGAGGGCAATAAAGGCATGTATATAAGTTTTTGTTACTGACAGTATTGCAGAAGAAGCGCATCTTAGGCTTAGTCTGATCAGAGGGTGGAGTCCTAATCCAACACGAAGAAGAGTCTAATCGTCCTCCTCAACTGTTAGTTATTTTTCTGATTTGTATTGAGACAATACTAAAAGTTTCTTCTAATTTTTTTTTTTCTCATTTCAACGTTTTCCTCTGACTATTGCAGGACAGCAAGTCCTCAAAGTGGGTCACAGAGAGACGGAAGGGCCGCTAGAAACGCAACTCATGCTGTAGATGGTGAACATCACTGTTTAAACCCACATGGGCACATAGTTACCACTGATTTTGTAAAGCTTTTCAAAATAAATAAATCTGATCTCTCAACATCAGCCGTGTCTCCCATGCATTGTGAATGAGATACATAGACAATGCCTCCAGTAGTGACGATGCTTTGGGGATGCTTTATAATAAATGTCTTTATTAAATGACTTGTAACAAGCATTAGCAAGGCTGTATTAAGCCGCTTAGCAATACATTAGTTATCATTTGTAAATTTCTTATCCTTTTAAATTAACTGCTTATAAAGACATTAAGATTGCTTAATAAACTATGTTTATTAATAAAGGCCTGTTCATACTTCAAAGTGATCAGTCATTGCATTGGTCGCATCCACAAATCACCACAATCATGCAGTCTCACTCAAGCTAAGGTTGGTCAGTTTGGCTTGGAGCTGTCTGCGACAACAGCAATGAACTTCTGTCCCGCACTTATGTTCAACGTGGATGACATGCTGATAGATCTGCTGCGTTGGAGAGCACAAAGGGACAGGTGGAGGAAGATGAGGAAGGGAAAGGGTTGCTAATCGTTTAAGAAAAGCCACTGTGAACAAAGCTTTCAAAAAATCACCATTTGAGAGACTTTAAAAGAGGTTTTTTTCTGATTTCAGGATTTACTGGAAGTTCCTGCTTTTTTGGGGGAACTACTGATCGAAAGAATGTGACAATCAAGTCATCACTCATGTCTGAAAGTGACTTCTTTAACAACAAAAACCGTTCCTCTATTGTTTTCATGGGGTTTATTGTTTTGATGTGAGGACATTGGAGCCTGCGGCAGAGAATGTTATAGTGATATTTTTGGACAAACTAATTTGAACATCCCAGACCAAGGTGTTCTTCCAAGATCACAGAAGACAAGCCCTTACGTTGTGTTTGTTGCTGATGAGGCATTCCCGTTGTAGACCCACCTCACGAGACCATATCCTGGAAAGTATGCACTCATATATATATAAAAAAAAAAAACGTTTATTGGGGAGAAGTTTGATCCAGGTCAGCTCGGCTGGTGGGGGCGTGTCTGTCCATTTTGAACTGCCCGCCTCCTGCAACGTTGGTGGGCGGGACTTTCGCAAAGAACCGCAGAGTTTCTACAATTTTTAGACAATGCCGGTCCTTGTTATTGTGAAGAATGTCCTCATTCTAGGAATAAAATAATTCTCCGCTTCCTCGTTGGATTTCTAATAGCGGACAGCTCCGTTTCACTCCGCCCCCCATAGCGGGTACACTGCTATTGCTCTGCATTACAACAGTCAGAATGACGTTCTTTCTCTGCCTTATTTATTAAAATAAAAGATTGCTTTTGTCCAAAAACTTCAAATAAAAGCCCTATAATCTCTTTAAATTACTAAAGTCTCAATCACAAAATATTTTTAAAGTTTACGTTTATTGAGACAGTTTTCTTGCGCTGCAGGGCAGGATGCCTGAGGGTGTTAATAAATATCAACGCATTAGTTATGATTTGTTGTGTGTGTTAACGCGTCAACTTTCACAACCCTGATGTATTACTTGTACAATGTTTTATCTGTGGACAAAAAATATTAAAAAGTATTTATTAAATATAAGGGTTTTTGAGGGAGATTTATTTTCATTCTGAGAAGTAAGGTTTTCATTTATATATATATATTTTTTTTTTCATCAGTAATAAATACCTAGGCTCGTTGCTTTGAGTTTAACAGTGCTTGATGAAGGGTTCCAGAAATTACATCAACTCATAATATTTACAAGCAGAGTTGCGGCCTCCTGGATCACCACTTCTTTACGGCATTTTTTCTTCTCCCTGGTGAAAATGTCCCTCAGATAATCCCTGAAAAAAATTCAAGTGAAATGGCACGATTTGTATGTGATTGCACTCTTGGTGTAAACTTCCAGTAGTGGGTGACGTCATAAGCAGATGTCACATTCTGCAGTGACCAGAGTGATTCTGCTCTGAAGGCAGAGCGATCACTGCGACATGAGAATTACAAATCTGATGTATAAACTGGCTTAATGGTTAACGAGCATTTGTAGGTGTCTCACAAATGACTTACAAGTTTAAGTGTACCAGTCAGACCTCTCCGGTCATCTGGATCCAGTCTTTTATTAGTTCCTAGAGTCAGAACTAAACATGGAGCGGCTGTATTCAGCTTCTATGCTCCACAGATCTGGAACAGACTTCCAGAAAATCTTAGATCAGATGAAACACTCAGTGTGTTTAATTCCAGGTTAAAGACTCACCTGTTCTCAGCTGCATTTGATTAACATGTATTCAAACATTTACATCTGCACTATTTAGCACTATATAGTGGGTAGAAAAGGCGTTCATGTGTCCAAGGCTACATAACCCCTGTTGTAACGAGAAAAACGGGCAAAAAACAAGGGTCTCAGCTCTTAGCTGTTGACTCAGCTGCTGGACAGGAGAATACAAATACAACATTCAGAAATAAATTAAATCGAATAACAGCTTATTATTATATAGCATATAAATAAATGTTGACAGAGAAAAAAAAACCCAATAACGTGCATTAATTCATTTCTTGATTTTTAAATTGAATCTGCCATCAGCTATGCTATCTGAGAAGTAGATAGCTCTGTAAAATGTCAAACTTACCTTTTTATTAACTGGCACAAAGTAGGCAACCCAGATCTAGTTACATTTGCAGACTATGTAATTAGTCTAATTTTTTGTCTTCGGATTTGCGTTTGTTTGTTTCTCACTGTCTGCTTGACTTTGCAAACGTATTGTTATTTGCTTATTTTCTATTTGTTGTGGCAGAATGCAAAGCATCACTCCTCTGTGCTCTCCTCCACGTGGAGGACCCTCTTTCCACACAGAGATTACAGTAATAGTTTCATCTAAGCTCCTTTCTAGATAGAACCCACTGTTTCCAGTGAGAGCACTCTTAGTTGGAGTACCTCGGCAATTAGAAAGCATCAAAGCCATTTCTGTCAGTTTGCAGTTATGCTCATACAACATATTGAGAATTTTGTCCATGATGGTGAACACAGAGCAATGTCAAACATGTTGATTTGCTTGTACCTGTGGTTATAACAAATACACAAAGGTTATTAAACAGTATTTAATTTGTTTTAATGAGTAATTTGCACTCACATGCAAATACATTTGTGTTTAGTTGGTGAAGTAGATGGCAAGTAGCATGTCTAACCTGTTGGGTGTCTTGTCAAGCGTTGTTAAAGTTGGCTGTAGATGAAGGGTCCATCATGCTGAACTATGGCCACTGATGACAGGAAAAATAATAAATGAATAACATTTTCCATCCCTCCATTCTTTTTCAGAATCTGCTGAATCCCTTTCAGGGTCATGGTGATGGTAAATAGTGAAAGGCATATGCTTTTATTACCTGCCTCGAAAGCCCATAGCGCTATACAGTCACAGTCCCGTTCACCCACTGATGGCGGCTCCGCTGGAACCAACCTCATCAGAGGCAAGGTGGGGTTCAGTGTCTTGCCCAAGGACATCTTGGCACATGGTCAGGCATCAAACCTGCAATCTTCCAATCAGGAGTTGACCGCAGTAGCAATGCACCACGGCTTCTGAAGCCACAACAGACTGGTGTAAGGTTTACCCTGGAGAGGTCGCTAGTACGTTGCAGGGACACACACTCACCAAATAAACTATGAAACAAGACTGTGGACGGTGGCAGGAAGTCAAAGAAGACCAGAGAGTGAAAACTCCACACAGAAATTCCACGCTGGAATTTGAACCTGGGCCTTCTTGCTGTGAGGCAGGAGGGCTACTGTGACACGGAATCAAATCTTATTTGCTAATAACGCTCGACTTAAAAGATATTAGAAGTCAGAATTGTCTGTTAAGTACATTCATAATGTGACGTTAATATTTGCGGCCCTCTGATATTTTCTTCTTCTAACTGCTTATATGTGATAATTACTGCCTGATAATTACTTTTTATAATGTGATAATTAACTTTTCTTGAAGAAGCTTGTGTCTACCGGTAGTTTGAAGATTCACTGGTTAACCCTATGATGTGCATCAGTGCTTTACAGTTCGACTCAGATTGGCACAGCAACAATCTGAAACAGGGACAAAGACGACCTATTACAACAGAAATATTATTATATTTCAGAGAAAAAATAGAAAAAAAATTGCATTCTGTTAATAAAGTGAGTTGTAATGACTATAAAACTGAACCATCACAATTAACTTTCCTGTCTCACACAAACACACAGACACACTGACACCTACATACACAACATTGAGCATTCACATAATAGCCATGTTATAATTTGCTCTAACAACTTGAATTGTGCTTTTTATTGACTCAGCCCCACATTTTAATGGGCTCAACCACGCCTTCCACATTACAAGCTATTGAAAGTGTTCAAGGACCGCCTCCCTTCATCATCTCCTATCTGGATCTCTGAGAAAATGCTGCCCAGATTTTAGGTCCAAACACATAAATGCAGTTTCACACTTGCTGTCAAGTTATTTTTCCACCATTTTTGGGAGAAAGCAATTCACTGGAGAACCACTGACAGGAATTCACTCCGGACACATCTCTCCTTTCCCGTTCATCTAGGAGTTCATTTTAACCCTAAATCACAATCGCTGGGTGATTTTCACCCGAGCATAAGTATTCACATGATGTTCAATAAGTTACATTTTCTGAGTGTCATGGTCCCTGAGTGAAGTCTGACATGTCCCAGGAATGGGTGGACCAAAGACCCAATTTCCAGTATCATTATTTATATTTTTTAAAGTTTTTCTTCTCAAATTCCTAATTTTTTGGTCATTTTCAAGCCTGTTTTTATGACCTTCCTATGTATTTATTGTCCATTTTGTTATATAAACCACAGTTAAAAATAAAAAATCACTACTCTAATTCGTCATGTGTTGTCATATTTTGAACCATTTTTTGTGAGAAATACTTTGTGTTGGGAATATTATATTGGGTAAGAATTACCGGCAAAAGTGATGGTGTAAATTTTAACAGAGGAAGTGTTCCAGGGTTAAAGGACAGCGGTCTTAACCCTTCCGTTCTCCTTAGCTTGTTTACATTAAAAGTGGGGTCATCTGGACACCACAGGACAGTGCGCTGAACTTTTTTTTTTCACTGATTTCGGAGTTTCACTAATGTCCATGGCAGACATAAAATCCTGTCCCCCTTCGTCCACATTTGTCATGGAAGAAATCGCATAACAATATGTGGTTGGAGCCATCTGGACCCCAAGGAGAGCGGAAGGGTTTTTAAGGGAGCACGCTGTTTAATGATAATACACAGCGTTCCAGTATATCATGTGTCACGGGGTCAAAAACTTTAATAAGAAACAATGTCTAAGAAACTATCAAATATTGCAAATGTTTCAGACACAAAGGATGCCATTAATGTCAACATTTGAAATTCATGATTAAACATGTTTAGCAGATAAATAACTTATTTTCTTAAATAGCAAAGTTAAATCATGTTCAATCACAGCAAATATTACACAAAATAGAGCAAATTGAATACTGGAGGAAGAGTTTTCACAAAGCGCGTGCTTCATTTAGGGGAGGAGCTAAAAATAACAACGTCCGAAGCCTCACTGCTCGGCTGAACCAGATGACTGATTCATGAAGAGCCGTGAGTATGGCGAGTGAAAGATCGAGAGGGAAGCTGATTGGTCTGTTTGTGCTTTAGCTGCTCAATAAAAAAAAAAAAAAAAAATCCACATTTGTCCGGGTCTTCCTTCCAAATGTGCAACACTTTGACTGCAGTTGTTCTGTATCAGCTTGCAGCTCAGTGGCGTGTTGCCATGTTACCGTGACAACAAGTCTGATCACGTAACAAATAGTCCTATTCTAATGCATTTGAGAAATAAATGCAAGATATTAACTTTTGGTAATCAGCCCTAAAGAAGCTTCATAACCCTGTAAACCATTGACCCCTAACCTTTTTCAAGCCACAGACCGTTTAAGTTAGACAATATTTTCAGGGACCGGTCCAAACGGGGCAGAAGTTGGCATTTTTAAATTTCCGGTTTCTATTCATAAATATCCCTTTATAAGTTTTTTTTAGAATAATTAACTTTTATTTAATTGAATCTTCATCCTCTGTAAACTGTTTATGACTGAAAACTTTTGTCACAAAGTTCAAACCAGTTTAACTTCAAAGTGGAGACTAACCACCAGACGCTAGCTCAGCTACGTCTGACTCTTCAGGTGTGATGGTTAAATGAAGAAAAATAAAATGATCCAACCATCATTGACTGGTAACTTCTCAACATAATATGAACGTGAATCCACCATGTCTTCTATTTTATTATCTGCTTGTGTGAAACAGTCGAGTCTGTCGCCGCATACAACACACAGAACAACTGTCTCAAGGCAACTTTACCAGCTGTGAAAGAATTTCTAGTAAGTATTCATTTCATGAATGTCCTACCTAACTGTATTGGTTTTCCTCTCTTAGATTGATCACAAATCAAAACACAAATGTATGATATCCTTAAATATTGGCTCTTTCATTGTAAATATTGACCTTTTCTTATTCTAACGATTTCTATTTTGGCTGATGCTATTTGCACTTATTTTAAATACCTTCAGCAAAGACGCACATCACTGTATTGTCCGTATTCATTTTAATCCCTTTCCAGGATAAATTTACTTGAGAGAGAAATGATTTGGTTGAGTGAAACTGCTCAGAGCAGCTATCGAGCCACGGAATTTCAGCTTTCAAAATAAGAGCGGCCAAGTAAAAAAAAATATATATATATATCTTTGGGCGAACATTTTTTTAGAATTACGTGGAAATAGTCACTTTCATATTTTTGGCAACAGTTGTCTATTAATTTGATCATTTTTACCTTTATTTTCATGTGAATCAGGTACAGTTCTGATCAAAAACAAAGAGCAGTGATGTTAGAACCACGGCTGAGCTAACAGCAGCTCACTGACCACAGGAGAAAACATTACAACAGGAAGAAGTTTGACGTTAATGTCAGACACGCTGGAATTGACTTTTGCTCTGTTTACAATGATTACGTGAGAACAGAAATTTAAGAAACTTTTAACTGGTGAGAAAAGATCTTCTGCAGCTCCACGTCTCATAGACAAAGCTAATTCTAGTGTTAGCATTAGCATAGATTAAAAGACTAAAATCATAATTATCTTCATAATTAAACAAGCAGCATTCAGTGAAGAACCTTTGTCTAACTATGGCCGGGTTATCAAAGAGAAATGGTCCATGACTTGTTTTATATCATCTATAGGAATTTGGGGAACCAGCTGATCTGGATTCTGCAGAGAGGACTACTGACATCTGTGCTTTGATTTGTAAATGCTATAATAGAGAAAAACAATCAGGTAGGACATTTATAAAATAAATATTTTTTGATTTTCTGTTATAATTGCTAAGGCTACCTTTTGTTATTACGTAAAATTGTGTTCAGCAGCGTTCAGTCACTCACTCTCCACATTTATGACCCTGATGTCATTTTGTCAGACGTCAAAGTGAAAAGGGTTTATTGAGAAATAAACAGCTATTACTCAGTCATTCTATTTGTCAGAATAACCATGTAATACCTTTTTTAAACATGTTCTTGCCAATGCTATTTTTTTCCCACATTTTTTTTTCTTTATTGAAAGTTTTAAGTATAAACTAACCAATCAGAGGGCTCAGTGGTGCCTGCTGGCCCCACTTCAGATGTTTGACAGGTTCTCCCCAGCCACTTTCAGTGTAGGATGTAGATTTCCAACAAGCTTAATCATGATTAGCAACATTGGTTACCATAGAAACGTGGTAAATGGTGGCACCTGTATCACAGAAAAATGGCGATTCATTTGGCTTCATTTTGCTGGAGACATTTTCTGTCATGCCTGAGCTCTGTTCAGCCCCTCTTCTCCCTGCCTTACTGAGCTGCCTTGATTACTCATCTGCCTCACCTGTTCTGACAGCTATTATACCTCGTCTCTCCAGCCTTCCCCTGTCAGATTCTACACTACTTTCTAGCCTATATGTCCAGTTTCCTGTTCCAGATCTGACAGTCAAGCTCTGAAACCATTGGTGCCCTGACCTGTCTGTTTTTATTCTGGAGGGACTCCTAGTTCTCCTGGTGATTTTCTTTTGTCTTTATACTTACTCCTGACCTAACAGTTTTATTTTTTTTGTGGAGGACATTTTTATTGCTCATTTTTGCACTTTGATGTTTATTCCAGAGTTTCTGGGTTCACTAACCAGTCCTTTAATTTTTTCTTGCATGGAAGTGTTTTTGTTTCCACTGTTACCAGTGCAGTGTTTTTTTTTTTTTTTTTTTTTTTTTTTTGATCTTTCTGTTCTTTGTGGAGTTTTTTTTGGAGGAGTTCAGAGCATTGACAAGGATGACCTTCGCTACAGCAATACTTCTGGATCCCCAAATTGTGTGTGTGCATCCATGAACCTCCGCCTTCAGTTCAAGTTTCCCTGCTGAGCCTGCACTGCCCAAGTCAATCCAAGCCTGCTTATATTCCCAACAAATGATCGGTCTCCGCCCAAGTTTAGATAAAACTCTTGAACTTTTCTTCTGTGTTGGAACTATTACTTAGGGTCTTCATACAGAGTGCCTTACATTTTCTACGGGTTCTGTCACATCCACTTTGATCAGTGATATTTCTATGAGTCTGACATAATTTCACACTTTGATCCCAGCCCTTAGGGAAGCACGTTCATGGACTCTAGTGTTTCCAGCAGCCATTTAGAAAAGAAAGTGTGACCATTTAAGATACATCTTCACATGTAAATATGAATTGACAATATTAATTCTTAGACACTTCTGTATCAAATGATTTAAACGTTGAGGTCATCTACATCTGTTTATAATCTTTTTTTTTTTTTTTTTTCTAATCACTGTTGGGATAGACTACTCCTGGATGAACTAGATTCAGTGTTGGAACTCACCTGTCTTTCAGAAAACAAAGCTGGCCATCTGCTGACCATCTCCGTCACAAGTGGCACTTTGTCAAGTTTCTCCTTTCTGCGAAGTGAACTGGCCCATCCGTGAATTAATGAGATTATAGTCCAACGTCTTCTTCTTGACTTCTTCGAGCAGATATTCTCTTTCCTTTTCAAGGCTGTCGGAAGTTCTTCTTTGAAGAAAGTCTGGAAGATAACTCACACCACCTTGCTGTCTTCATTTTCCTGGTTACCTGCCCCGGTGACCTCTTGCGGTCCACTGGAAGCTCTGGCGATCCAGCACTACGATGCTTCTGGCACAGGTTCCTCATCTTGAAACTGAGACTAAACTTCCAGTAGTAGAATCGTGGTTTTGAACCTGCATGGGTGCTTTTCAACCAGGACTTTGATGACTTCTATTTGTTTGAGTTGGATAAGCATTGTACTCATACATGGCCCAACCAACCTCGTCAAGAATGCCTATTTTAATGTCATCGTGAGAGGAGAGAGGCAGAAGGGAACCATCCTTCTGATAAACTTCATTTCCTCGCCTGAGCTTCATCTTAATGTCATAAGAAAAGGTGGGTACGGGGAACGGATTTGACCAGCGTTTTGAGTGTCCAGATATCTCAGCTGAGGACTGACTTGATGTGTAAGTTTGCTGCATCCCTTGTGTCGTCTAACTGTGGAGTTTGATTTTTTCAACTTGCAAACCTGGCATGTTGTTGAGGTTACAGAATTCACCTCTGAAATCTCCATATTGAAATTGGATGATCATCTCACCCTCCAAGTTCAGATGGCAGAAACTTCACCTCATCCACCATCTCTGGAAGAACTTGAGCACAAACTGTGTGTGTTGTCTTCTGACAGAACGACGTGAAGCAACAAGCGGACTTCTAGGTTGATGGGAAAGCAGGGAAAGTATCTTGGGATGAGATGAGACATGAGGATCAGACAGCAATAACAAGGCCATTTTTAGTTGCTTAGAATCTAAATAACTCAATTCAAAAATCCTCTAAACTTCTGATAAAATACCGTAACACACAGAGAAACCACAACAAAACACCAAAGCTTAAAGAAAAAATAAAAAGAGGGTAAATAATACTTCTCGTGTTTTTTCTATTTCCATTTAACTTTATCAATGTAGCTGTTATAACTGGATTGATAACATCACATAATGATCCGTCATTATTCTTTCAACCCATCAATTTAACCATTTGGAGTAGAGGGTCCAGCGTCTACGTAGACCACTTTTTACCACCACATTCACACCCATTCCCGTGACTCTGTATTTAAATCCTGACCCTCCTACGTAAATCTCACATAGAACAAAACTGTGTGGAGAAATGGTATACATACACAGACAGACTTCTCTCTTCTAGTGTATAGTCAACTGGCAAGCAGGTGCCCCCTGGTATAAATCCTCATGGAATTCAAATGTTATTTCCCACTACACGGCTTTTCCAAAACACCCATTATGGCTGTCCTCTGTGCTTCTCCCCGCCTCATTGTGATCCCGTGCAGCCTCCATCACCCATCCACCTCCTCCTAAACTTTACTGTCATCAGCCTTTTGAGGGGATTAGTCACATGAATTGGCTGATGGGTCGATCTGCGACTTTCAAAGATCTGATTTGACCTGTTGGCTTGAGTTGGCAGTTTTTGAGTCTGCTGGCGGTGAATGCACGTGCTTAAACTCCATCTGTAAAGCTTGTTGGATAAAAGATTCTAACTTCAAAATAACAACTCGGATATGTTTAAAAGAAAGTACAATTTGCCTGCAGTGTGTTTTGAGGCCAAAGTTGTGGGTCTCAAGGGTGGTATGAGTAATGTTGGCATAAAGACGGGAATTAGGCAACATTCATCCAAGATCTACAAACAAGTGTGATTTAGTGTATTGGTTTCCTTAAGGAAACCTGGCATGTTGTAGAAAAATAAAACAGATCTAACTTGAATAGAATTGGATATAAAGATGCAGCAGTTGTAACAACACAGGATTGAAACAACTGCACACGTGTGTATACCTCTTATGACCACTCCCACCCAATTAGGCATTTTACTCACAATATTAAATCCCAGGAAAGAATTCATTTCAATTAGATTCTTTCGTTAACTCCACATTTTAGTCAACAATAATTCAAACACGATTAATTATTTTAAACTATAACATAGATATTAAAGAAACAAAAACAAACAACTTTAATTAGAATCAACTGTCTCAAAATTGACATTTAAATTATATAAACAGGAAAAACAAATCCTTTGGTTTGGCTATCAGAAAAGGAGGGGGGGGGGGCGTGGCTAATACGACAGCTGCGTGAGTAAACATTTGTTTGTGAGTGTATGCTGAAACTAGTGATGACCAAGTCTAAAGTGTAAGAAATGGAGGATAATTCGCAAGATAATGTGGTTGGAGAACAGCAGAGTTTGTTGATGACATGGATGTAGTAGGGTGTAGGTATGTGGGTGCGCCCACTCAGACAGAGAGACGGAGCTGCTCCGTCACCAGTACTTTTTTATTAATTTCATTCACCATATTATTATTAATAAAAGATCTGAAATTTATATAGTAATTTGTGTTTCTTCAGTAATGTGCATCAACACGCTACACCACAATCAAGAGAAAGTTGATTTCATTTATGTGCGTCATGCTAATGGAGTGGTCTGGTATAGAGAGGAATGGTGGCGTGGAATTCATTATCACAGTATTTAATTACACAAATGTACAGAATTGATTTCTCTAAAAGACTGAGACTTTTTATTTTCAAAAAAGAAGAATAGCAAAGAGGTATGTAACTGGAAGTGGATGTTTCGCTGGTTTGAAAGTGTCTTTGTATGCTCATGTCATGACCTGAATTCATAGTTTGGAGCCTGGACTGAACCAGGGTGATTGTGGAGTACTTTGGGTATTTTATGTTTATGTATTTTGATTTGTTTTTCTCTTAAATGTTATTGCATTATTGTCGTGTTATTTTTGTTTACATTGTTATAGAGTGCTTACATGTACGTGTATATCTGTTTGTTTATGTGCTGCATTTGTGGCTTTAAGAAAGTGTGACCCCAGGAAGAATAGCTGCTGGTATGTCCATTAGCCAACGGGGATCCTTAATAAACCAACAAACAAACAAACATTAACAAAGATGAAGCATCCAGAACCTCTGTGAGGAGTGGCCATTCCTCTTCAGTGAGGTTGGAATGACTTTGAACTTCCAAGAACTAAATCTGATATAGAAATTCCTCGCTGATGTGGATAAAAAGGAGACACGTCTGCTGAAGTTTCTCAGATATGTTGATGCTCAGAAACACAAGAAAAGTGCTGAATGCTCTTCTCAAGCTTCAGACTGAAAAAGGTTCGTTCAACGAATGCTCACAAGAAGTCAACCAGATGCTGCTTTGTTTGCTGGCTCATTTTGAAGAGAATGAACAGCTCCTGTTCCGGAGTGTTGAGATGAAGAGCCATGCAGAAGATGTGGAGATGGATGATGTACCACCAACATCCTTCATCATTGTCTGTGGCAAGTAAATAAGCAAAAACTGAAAAGTTAATGTTTTTCTGATGTAACCATTGATTGTATCAAAAACATGCTTGAAGTGAATTCACATGTTCTTTAGGCATTTTTGAGCAATTTGAAATGTATCTTGACCGGTTTTCAGTCTGATGAAAACATGCGGCTCTCCTTATCTACGTCACCTGTATACAATAGACCCTTTTCATGTGACGTTACACATTGCTGGTCATGTGCAGAGTTTCTTCCGGTTTATACGGCTTAGAACGGTAAAGCTGCCGTCTGAACACTGTTTAAAGCAGTTTTACATAAACAATGAAGAAGTTACCAAATCAATTGTAACCAAAATTTGTACAACATTTACTTTATAAATGTCCTACCCTGCAGAAGATCTTTTCTCACCAGTTAAAAGTTTCTTAAATTTCCGTTCTCATAGAATCATTTTAAACAGAACAAAAGTCAGACAATTCCAGCGTGTCTGACATTAAAGTCAAACTTCTTCCTGTTGTAATGTTTTCTACTGCGGTCAGTGAGCTGCTGTTAGCTCAGCCGTGGTTCTAACATCACTCCTCTATTTTTGATCAGAACTGTGTCTGATCTGCAGGAAAATAAAGGTAAAAAATGATCAAATTAATTGAAAACTGTTGCTAAAAATATGAAAGTGACTATTTCCATATAATGCTAAAAAAATATGTTCACCCAGAGATTTTTTTTTTCTTTTTTTTTTTTTTACATGGCCGCTCTTATTTTGAAAGGTGCTCTGAACATTTTCCCTGAACTAAATCATTCGTGTTTTTACATTTATCCCCTAAAACATCCCGTAGAACATCAAGTACATTTATCCAGGGAAGAGATTAAAATGCGTACGGGCAATGCAGCGATGATAATAAAACCTCAAATATTGAATGATTATTCAAATTTGTATTTAGATTTGGGAACGATCTAAAACAGGAAATGAAAATACAGGTCAGCAGGACATTCATAAAATAAATATTGTAAATTTTTCTGTTGAAACTGGTAATGTTATTATTTATGTTAAATTGTGTCAAAAAGTGTTCAGTTCTTTGGTTTCTCAGTCTAAATCCATTAACAAAAGTTGCTTATCACGCTCACGGCCCTGTCGTCATTTTTTGTGACGTCACTGTGAAAAGAGTCAATTACGTCAGCAAGCTGAACATATCACAGTGGAGTAATAGAATCAAGACTAAATTAAAGACATACATAAAAGTATTAATACTCAGATACAAAGCCTGAGACATATTCTAGTGTCACACAATCAGATCCATAAATATGAGTAAATCAAGAAAAGATTCAGATTGTAAAGTGTTTTAAGATTTGGAAGGTGTGGGATGTGTTTACAACCAAATCAGGCTTTTTCTTTTACTTTTTCCATCAGAATGTCATGACAATGTGAATACTTGAGAAAAATGCAGCTGAATCCTCATTTTTGCACAGATTATGGCTTTTATAGGCTTGTTGTTCTAAAATTTTGTAACAGCCTATTTCAGTTTTTTTGTTGTTTTCATGACAATGTCAGCTCTAAATCCTATCTGTTTCACTCCCCTTCATTCTTGCTGCCTATTTAGCCTCTACTTTGAAAATGGTTACGATCCAGTCATGAAAAATATAACTTGACCGTTTCTTAACTAGTCTTAAATTTTCAGTCAGGGTTATGTCCGTGTTTTTTTTCTTTCAGGTTCCTCCTGCTTCTCTGCTGAAATGTTGAATGCTAAGCATAGAAAAGAACATCGTAACTGACATCTCTTCCTTAGCAGGTCACAAATAATACTAAATATCAAACACTCAAGAAATAACTTTGATAAGTGCAAAAAACTTAAGACTTAAAGAGACACAGACGGCCCTTTGAATGGCGGTGTGGAGCTGGGACTGCACATCTCTGGAAAGCAGCCCAGCTCTTCCTGTTGATGACAGGGGAATCTGCCGGACCTTTTCTTGAAGCTGCTGTCCCTCTTTTCCTTCTAATATTGTTTCTGCCATCGCCTCATCCACTCATTGATCATTTTGGAGTCACTTTTTGCGCTTGCCCAAAATCTATTCGACTCATAGTGAGCACTTGTAAGCCCGTTGTTGTGTTGTTTAGCACCTGTGTGTTGCACGTTTGTACTGTCCTTTCAGTTTGTGTATTTTCCGGTAATTTGCGTCAAAAGTTTTGTTTTGTCTTGTAGTGTTGCTTGATTGAGCGCTTTTAACGAGAGCGAAAAACTCCGTGCCTATAATACACACTGGCTGCTGGCAAAATGAAAGCGTAAACTTCATTTCAGAAGACACAAGTCCACTTTTCTCAATTTAGTAAGCGCCATTGTTTACTCAATTACTCAATAACTTTCCAACTCAATCATGTAAACCTTTGCACACCACTCTAAACCTCTGCCGGTTGAAGCATCCCGGTTCACGCATAGCTGTTCTAGTGCATGCCTATTAAAAAATTGCTATGGGTAAAGATGAATATAATATCATACTTTTTAATAAAAATGCTCAGTGGACTAGATAAAAGGGTCAACCAGTTGGGGAACCCTGCTGTGAAGCATTCACATAATAAAAATCATACATAACACTGAAACGATCACAGATCCTTTCATATTCGGTTCATGTTGTGCTGCTCAACGTGATGAACCACTTCGCACCCGCTCAGCGCAATCTCCCCCAACCCCCCACAGCCGGTGTACACGCACTCGCCCGGGCTTAGTCAGCGCAAAGAATCGCGCCCAAGCGTTCAGGACCACACGCCGGGCTCCGAGCGTCTTCTCCACGCTGGTTTTGCATAAATGAAGGAAATCCTCCCCGCTCTGTGTTTGGCCACGCCCTCCCTGAAGTGTCTCAACAGCCTACTGACACTGTAAATGGGGCTTTAAAAGTACTAATTGACAAGTTAAAATATTCTTGTTTAATTCCTGAAAATATCTAAAACCCCCTGTGTACTGCCATCTACAGGTTGAAACTGTAGAGGGCAAATTCAACTGTTGCAGTTGAAATCTGTGACTGGTCAACTAGTGTAAGTCTCAGACGTGTGACGTCACAATGCTCTGATCTCCAGAATAAAAGCCCTCTTAGATTCTGTCATGGTTGGTTGTTAGCTTTGCTTGTAGCCAGGTGTAATGCCTTCAGTTGTCAAAAATCAACTGGCTTACACAACTTTCCAGTCTCTGGATTGTTTGGCTCTTAACACATTAGCTTTTATGCTAGCAGCATTTCACCTCTCCCAGACTCTGGTCTCCTTCAGACCTGCAAACCCCCAGCTGTGCCTGCAGCCCCGCTGTGGAGCATTGCAAAAGCAGCATCTTGAGTATTTCTAGATCTTACTGGATTGATCCTTGTCTATTCGCTGCTATAGACATGTACGTACACGGCTGCCATTGTGATGGATTTAGTCGCGTCTACAGAATGCAGTTGTTTCAATGTAAGACATGAAAGCATCAACCACAAAACTCCAACATTTTTTAACCAATTTTCATAAAACATGGCTCAATTTAAAGCTTAGAAGTTGACTGATGTTGTGGTATATTAACATTTTTATTTTCTCTAAAAATTAAGCTGTAAATAGTGCAAGAATCGTGTCTTCTAGTGTTACAGGTAACACACTGCTCTCAAATAAACAGATTTTACCTTTGTGCCAGAATCTCTAGAACTGAGCTTGTAAATGTTTATTACCCAAGCCCAGAAAGGAGGAGATTGATGAAGTTCAATGGCATGACTGACTGATAAACTTGACAAAGTGAAGTAATAAAAGCCCATTTCAAATTTCAAACTTTTTTCCTTCCTTGCTCTGCACAACATCTCCTTTTCTTGCAGCCAGTCAGTGCATTCTGACAATCATTACGCGCTTTCCAGATGTGTTTCTTGGGCCGATGTGATGCACAGCTTCCACTTCTGGTTCACACTGAGTCTTATCCTTGAAAAAGCTCCTGAAGCAGAGCCGACATGTTACTTGTGGGATTCTTCTTCTCCATATCCGCACTCACTCCAAGGATCCAAACATTGTAGTTTCTACTACAATCCTCCATACAATCGTCTTTTCCTTTCAGAACTTTATTGTCCTTGCAAAGGCTTTCATTTGCCCTCTGCAGATCTGAGATGCGGCCCACCATAAACCTAGGGCTGGGCGATAAAACGATAATTATTGATATCGCGATGGAACATTTTTTCAATAGAAGAATGAGTCTATCGCAATAGACTTTTATTTTGAAGGGTCCACAAATAACACTTGCTAGCAAACAGTTTCTCCTATTTGACGAGTAAAAGTTAGAGAGTTAGTTGCCACAGGGCAAGTAAGTGTTTGTATCTAATTATTGTGTTTATTAGCTCTCATTTTGGTCATTTTTTGGACTCCACTCCGCGTCCTTTGTCTCCATGAAAGGTAAACAAACGCGCACGAGCCGACTTCTACCAGCAACCCCCGCTGCTGCTGCGCACCTCGCGCTTTATTACAATCAATCGTCTGTCCACGCCAAATGCATTTGGGGTCAAATAAATTTACTGTACACTGTATTAGTTTTAACAAGCGTCAGATTTTATGCTTGTCGATCATCTAAAAATCTGTTCCTCTGAAGCCCCGCTGAGTGTGGGAGAAACTTCCGTCAAAACTTTTCCGGAACTCTTTGTGAAGAACGCGGATACCGAGAGAGATTGATTTATGTTGAAGAGCTGAATAAAAACATCGGTACACATCTCCGTGTCGGAGTTTAGGAGACCTTCCAGCGAGGACAGCGGCCCTGTCGCACTCCTGTCAACCAGCTGGCAGATGGCCTGACAGGTATGAGCTTTTGCCATTAGGGTCAAAAATCACCAGAAAATACGCGGGTATGGCAGTGTGTCACCTGGACATGTGCTATGGTTAATAAGACTTATTTGACATATTTAAATGTTGCCACAGTTAGTTTCAATACAACAATTAATACCAAAAATAATGAAAGTTTAATTTCAAAATTTCAATTTAATTTGGTGGGATAGCATATGAAGCATTCTTTTCTCTCTCCAGACATGTACATGTAATCAGAAAATACATGTTTTTTTTGTGTTCAAAGTTCAAAATGTGTGAGTTAATGCTTTTAAGTACTTTTTTTAAACCTATATTTTTAACTTAAAAAAAAAAGTAATTTTAGGCTTTCATCTTCTTTTTTCTTGTTGTTTTTTTTTACTTGTTACTGATCTGAAAAATGATCTGAACCGTGACCTTAAAGCCATGACACGATCCGAGCCGTGTGTTTTGTGATCCGTCACACTGCTACTAAATACAACAAAAATAAATTGTAGTATATTAATACATTTTTATTATATGAACCCTGAAAACATTAGAATTTATTTGTAGACGTAATGCTTTGTTTTTTAATGGAACTGAAGAAACAGTTTAGTAGTCTAATATAAATAAATATAGTCAAATATAGTTATTTGGTTTATATCGTGATCAATATTGTTATCGCAATATATATGTAAAAAGCTATATCGTGATATAAAAAATCCCATATCCCCCAGCCCTACATACACCTCTGTGCCGGGTCCAGGTCGACAACTTTCACATTACACTTGTTCAAACTTGTTTTAAAATCATCCAGTTGAGGCTGAAGCTTATTTATTGCTGCACTGATTTCTTCTCTTATAATAGTCAGAATTAGACAATTCCTCATAGTTTTAACTCCTCCTGCCAATCCACCAATCACAGCCATCTGCTGAGTCAGTGCGTTTTCACTTTTCTGTGTTTACCTTGAATTTGTTCACTTTTCATATTTTTGCTCTTTTGATCTATTTTCAAACATCATTTAGGTTTCACCACAGTTTTCAAGTAGGATAGGATAGGATAGGCCTTTATTGTCATTATCACAAAGACAATGACATTGCAGCAACCGTTACAGTGTAAAAGACATAATATAAACTATATATATCAAAATACATACAGAGAAATTGTGTAATATAAGAGTGATGTCAATCATAGTGTCCAGATGTACAGATATGTACATACCTACTTTGAGGTTGGTAATATTTCAGTGTTTTGCGGGTATGAGTATTTAAATAACCAGATATACATATGCATCTATACATAACGAACATATACAATGTGATGAGCAGTTATCTGTGCGATTTGGAGTTTAACATAGATACTCCCTTTGGAGAGAAGCTGTTTTTCAGTCAGTTTTTGTTTTGATGCCTCTGTAACGTCTTCCAGAGGGCATCAGGGCAAATAAGTCCGAGCCGGGGTGTGAACTGTAGTCCGAGCCGGGGTATTGTCCAAGACTAGCACTCACTAGGGTTGGGAACCAAAATTTGGTTCCAAGTAGGAACCATTATGATTTACGCAGTTATGCAGGAACTGAAAGAAGCAGCTGCAATCGGTTCACCATTTTGGTTCTCAGTTTGGGTGAAAGTCTATTTGTCTTAGGACATGTCAATCACTTCTACTTTGTTTAGTATGTTAAACGTTTTGCCAATCCTTCTGCCTTTCCTGTGATTGTGGGCGGGCTCATATAAGACCGCTGACGGGGCAAGCTTGAGCATGCGCCTCGCTCGAATGTCTGGCTTCATTTCACAGCAGGTCACAGAAGTTTGACAGGTCGCTGTGTCACATCAGCCAATTAGGAACTCAGCTTTGGGCATGTGACATTTTCAGTGACCTGATCAGCAGTTAAATACTAATCCAATATGAGCGTTTTTGTCCAGTTGCAGCCTGGCAGTTCTCTGGCTGTAGCCAGACTCCGGGACTTCAGCATAGCTCACTCAATATGGCGGCAGACAGACAGCGGCTGCGTGAAGCATGGGCAGCCTGGTCGGTCCTACTGAACTGTGATGTCTTTCTTATTTTCACAGAGACTATAATAAAAAAGGTTCCTTAATTTTTCCTCCTCTCAGGATAATGCGGGACAACCTTCAAACTCAGTCACAGAGGCAAAGAAACAGCAGAAGTGGCTGTCATCTAGACACACCCCCGAGTGAGATCAAAGCCCCGGTACCCGCACACCACGGCTGAAGGGCCAGTTAGAATTACATGTTTGATAGGTGATCAGTGAATTCGCTGCGCATTGAAAGACTGGCGGGACACCGGCTTGCAGTTTGGAGGTTAGGCAGCTGTGATTTACTAGAAACAGCCGACACATCAAAAAATTACGACACCCAAAACGTTAATTTTTGACGCGCAGGTCTTAACCATGCGTCAATATGTGATGACTTAGGAATGAAAATGTGTTGATTTGGGAAGATGTTGGCACTATTTTTTGTTACTGAAGTATCGAAATGTTAGCGATTAGAAACCAAAACAAAAGAAATGCTTTGGCACCGGAACCAAATATGACACAATTGGTGCCCAATCCTACGGTCACCCGAGCAGCTCAGTCCTAACACATGCCTAGTCCCATGACAAATGCATTCCCATTGTAGTTTTGATGGAGGTAAGTGCTGTTGTTCTTCCACATCAAAATAATAAAGAAGGAATATTATTAGAGCATTAAACCACTCTGTATGGCCATACATTTTGAAGAAATTCAGTGTTACCACAAAACGGACTATGATGATGGGTTTATCATGCTTTGCTACCAACACATGTGTCGTCTGCTGTGATTGGCTCTTGGATTTTTTAAAGTTATATTAAAATAAATCTATTGCACCTTAATCCAAATATTTTGTAAGATTATTATTAATTTATTTCGTTTTGAAACTATGTTATTATGATAGATGTCAATTCAATTCACAACTTGCCCTATAGAGATCGATCTGGATGGACTAATTGATTTATTGATCAACCGAAAAGCTACATCTTTATATATATATACTTCATGAATGCCTTAAAGACCATTATTGAAAGTGTATGCCACAATTTCTCATAAATCCCGTCACCATTCTCTTGGCCACCCAGCTGTAAGGAACTATTATTGTATTGAATTGATAGTTTATTGTTCTTAAACACAGTCCAGTGTTGGACTGTTACAAATATTGTGCATCAACTGAAGTGCTGCACATGTAAGGGATGGTTGAAACATAATGCAGCAAAAAAAAGCATTATATACTGTAGTATGATTCTCCTGACTAGGAGTGTGTGTGTGTGTGTGTGTAGATGGGTGGGTGTGTTTGAGAGAGAGAAAAGAGAGAGACAGAAAGAGATTTGTGTGTCAGGCTATGAATTTTATTACAGCTCCAAAATAGACTGGCCCCAAAGCCCAAGCCTCTACACATCTTCAATTTCAAAAAGGTGGAGAAAATAGAGGGAGTGAGTAGAGATGGGGGGAGAATAGGCTTCCTCGAAGGGAAAAAAAAAAGAGAGAAGGGGCCCGAAAGAATGGCTGTGAGCAGAAGAAAATGAAAATGGCCTGATTCAATCTTTAAGCATGTTACAAGTATTTGCGTCAGCTTTCCTGTTTAAAGAAAGAGGTTGGTGAGAGGATATGGAAGAAAAGAGAAGTAAGAAATTGTAGAAATGTTCAGGTCATCTTCTTTTCACCAGTATTTCTCTCTCCCTTACACTCAAGCACACAAAGACACATGCTATCATTCTTCTCTCTTTAGGGAACAGAGATTAAAAAATACAAATATTTACAAGTAGTAATCTGGTAGTCATCGGTAATCTGACCAGATGAGCAAAGAGTGACAAAGATAGATATTCTAATTCGCAGCCAGACTAAGAGACATGGCTCCCTATAAATATATACATACACTCACACACACACATATATATATATATATATATATATATATATATATATATATATATATAACAGGTAAACACATACACAGGTCACTAAGTAAATTGTAACCACATGTCAATGAGTAAAGACATTTCCAACTTCTCAGTCTGCATTTGGGCTCCAGTTTAGCAGGGATTGAATAGAATTTGTGGTGGAAAAATAGTTGGATCTGCTGGAAAAAAAAATGTTGTCAAACGGTTTCAAGAAGGTTTATTAAACAGAGCAGAGAAAAGATACACACTTTACAAGCATAGAGAGGTCTGCAGAGTTCTGCCTGTGATGAAGGACGTTCATAATTTATAGAGTCATACAAACAACTTTAATCAGGAACTTAAGATAGGAACGTGAGTGCTATATCTAATATGAACAAGGTGTTCTAATGAAATCAAAATGTTTATACATCATGATAAAACGCCCTGGCAAGAAACAAACAAATCTTGTGACTCCTAACTGTGTGGAATAGTCGCATTCTAAATATCATGGATGAAAACTAAGGAGGAAATGTATCATTTCCATCACAAACAGTATTCAGTCTATGTGTGTTTAGAGTGCGTGCATGTTTTTGGAACTGTGCAAGCAAGATGTGTGTGAAAGCTTCATCCAACTATCAGCCAGAATTGAAAGCCTAGTGAAAGGCAAATGGACTTGGTGTGTGAGCATGTATACATTTGTGTGGGTGTCTGCAAATGACAGGGGGGTGGGGTAGGGGTCTACAGCATGGAAAAGAATTACTGTTATCTCACTAGCAGAAGAGGAAAAGGGGAAGATAAGGAACTGCAGCCACTCTGAGAGAGAGTGAAAAGAAAGGAGGGAAGTGAATCAGATGTGTGAGAAGTCAGGTTTAGTTGTAAATTTGCCAGATATTCAGAACAAGCTAACTCTGTTTTTTTTGACTACATCAATCTTTTTTTCTTTTTTGTTAACCAGAGCTCTGCTCAGCTGATAGTGGTATTGGACTTCCCCCACCGTATAGAAAGCTCATCAGTGCTCAATGCCTATTGGGTATTATCAGACCTGGTGAGGTAAATACACTGTTACAGACTGCATGCAGATAATGGGGTACAGAATCAAAGAGATAAAGAGGGGAGACCTCTTCTCATTAACAGTTATCTGCTGTGTTGCAGACAGTGAGTTGTATTAAGTGCTTTCCATCCAGAGCATAAATTAAAACACAGTAAGGCAGCAGTGAAAAGGGTGAAGGTTGAGAGACAGAGGAAGATGGTAAATGCCGTATACAGTGCAGTTCTGCCTTCCTTGTATGTCCGTAGCGTTTTACAGTCACATACACTGATGGAGGCTCCAGAGGCAATTTGGGGTTTGGTGTCTTGCCCAAGGACACTTCAACAGAAGGACGGGCAGGGTTGAAATGGAACCCGCAATCTTCCGATTAGGAGTCTACCGCCCTACAACTGAACCATGGCAGCAGTGGGGCGCCCCCGGCCACCACCATCTGTCATTAATAAAATTACAGCAAGAAATGCTGTTTGTACAATTGTATTATCCGTTATTTAAATCTCAGTCGTGTCTGTTTGAAAAGTTAAGGACTTGGAGTGAAATATTAAGTCTGCTGAAAAAACTGACACGAGAATGTTTGTGTCAGGATGAGTTTAGGACAGCCGACAGGAGCAGACCCAGAGTGAGAAGAAGGAGTTTATTTTCACCAGGAAACTGTCTTAGGGGGTTGTGGCAAAAGATGTAGAAGCTCCTCCAAGCCAGCAGGTGGCGCAGGTCTTTTGGGGAGATGACGTCACAGCAGCGTGGGATAGTGGCAGGAGTGGCAGGGAGATGAGAGGAGCCAAAGAGATGACGAGCAGGGAAGATCAGACGCCAGATGTTCTGGATCGCTGGGGACAGGTCCGGGCTTGAAAGTCTGAGACGAGGCTGAGACGGGACGAAGAAGTGCGTCGAGGAGCGGCGCTGAGCAATCGAGGTGGCTGGACCCAATCACTGAGCGGAGAAACTGAGACGTTCAAGCAATGAGGAGCCAACAGGAGAGATCTTAAGAAGGGACAGGACCAGGTCTCTCTCATCAAACTTGATTGTTCCACCCAACAGTCAGGTCCATCAAGGTGAGAGGCGGGGCGGAGTTGACAGTTTGTCACATTTACTGGTTTCTTTTATAACTTTTGCTGCAAGTATTATTCTTAGGAAATGAATGAGCTCAAAGTGACGCAGAAATGAGACAATATCAATTTGTTTTGTGAGATTTATAAAGCTAAATAAACTGTCTGAAACATTAATTTTCTAACTCCAAAAATGATGGACACTAATGGTGCCTTCACACAAAACGCAGCAGGTGCGTCAAACTCCTGTCTGGCGTCTCCCTTTTGATGCACGTCAAACTTATGCTCAACGCCTTGAAGTGCCCTGACGCGCCTGCTGCAGAGCAACCGCCGAAGTTGTTCTGGAATTCATTCATTTCCACTCTACGGATGATGTTGAGTGTGTAGCTTGGGTTTATATGTTTTGGAGATTTCTACATTGGCACGGGCAAGCACATTACTGTGTTTGTTGTCACCAGATTTTTCTGAATCTCTCTGGTTTTCTGTGTACTTAACGCTTGCAGCAAGACCTGCACCTGAGGTCTGTTTCAAACAGTACTTCTGTCTGTCTGTGGTCAATTTGAGCTCTAATCAAAGAGTGGGGAAATAATAATAAAACTGGGTGATCTTTTTATTATTTTCCTGATTAAAAATAAGTAAAACATCATAATCAATTAAGCTAGAGCGGTCCTGTAAGCTACAGTGGCGGCAAGCAATCCGGCCTGCTGGGGAAAGATCGAGCATCCGCTGCTCAGGAACCACTAGCCTGGACAGTAGACCAGCTATCAGCTCTAGCGTAGCTGTCCCTCCAGAATGTTGAATGTTTATTTCTATTCTTTGATCTAGTCACTGTAAACGGCACGTGCCCAAAGCTAAGTCCCTGATTGTTTACCGCACCGTGTCGAGCTGCGCCCGCCGCCAACATCGCGCCGCGGCAGATTGTGTCTTTACATTGACTTAACATAGAAACTTGACGCCTGCACCGCACCGTGCTAGCCGCGTTCAGTGTGAACCTATTGTTAAATAACTAGGTATAAGTGCACTGAAATGAGTTTCCTCCCATGGTAGCTGCAAAATCTCCCAGACCCAGTATTTCAAACATAATCTTGGATCAAAGCTCCAGGTTTGCATCCTGATCCTAAATGTGTGTTTTTTTTCAAACCAAGTTAGATCCTAAGTATTGGCATTCAAATATTTTGATCCAGTTCTTCCTTTAATCTATGATTAAATTTTGGATTAAATCCTGGATCAGTTTGATCCAGAAAATTAGAATTATTTGTATCCTCGTTGAAAACATTACCTGGAGCTGATCTTCTGTTTGTTTCTCCTTTTAGAACATGTTTATGTCAAAAAAAAAAAATGTGTGAAAATAGCAAACCTGTTTAAAATTCTAAATCTCATAAATCATAAAATATAACATAAACGCCAGCTAAGTAAAAAAAAATCGACCAAAACAGGCACGGGAAAAACAAAGACGTAGTCCAAAGTCAGAAAGAGTCAAAAAACGTGGAGCGAGACAGGGTGGCGAGTATAAACAGGCAAAGGTCAAAATATTCCAGGCTTAATACAATTAACCATTGTCCTATCTTATGAAGTCCATATGACCCCACCCTTACATTGATGTGGTCCTTCCCATGACAAAAGTGGACAGGATTTTATGTCTGCCATGGACACCAGTAAACATAAAAAATCATCGAAAAAAACAGTTCAGCGTGCCGTTTTGTGGAGTCCAGATGACCGCACATTTAATGTAAACAAACCTGGGATAGCACAAGGTTCCTTCATGTTGGTTTTGACCCCACCTCCTCCACAACATGAACATGTCAAGGGCCAAAGCTGAGTTTCCAGATTTGTGGACAACAACAAATCTTAGTTTAGTTTTACTGCCGGCGCAGACGGGACCTGCCCAGACGAACTCAGTGCTGCCAGAGTGCTGCACTGTGTCTTATGCTGCATACACGCCTGGAATGTTGAACATGGGTTCTTGAACGCACTTATAGCATATGGTGTTCACACTGGACTGTTGCTACCTGATACTAGTTCATGTTGGAAGAAGCCAAATGTCAAAGCAGAGCAAATCTTGTGAAACTTGCTCCATGCTTTTTCTTTCACAGCTCTATTCCAATATAAGACATACTTTTTGTCACACAAGTCTGTCTGGGCACAAACTGTTATTTTCTCCTACATAATCACTTTTGGAATGGTTGGCAGTTCCACATTTTCAAAAGGACACCATCAATACATCACTAAGACATGTGTCCAGTGCCATTGCGTTCTGTACATAGAGCCCAAAAACAGATTTAAAATGATGTGTATTGGCACATGAATGACAGGAATTTGAAAAGCTGAAACTCAAAGCGTGCATAACATCACATTTTGGGTTATATTACACTTTGCAGTTGTCTCATTGCTGTCTCTGTTGGCAGTACGGAGACTGCCATTCTAATAAAAAAAAAAAAATAATAAATCTGATTTTACTCTATTGAAATGCCTTTGTAGGTTGTTTTTTGCATTATGGTAAACCAATGGAAATACTTTGATTTAAAATGTTCATTAAAAAGTTAGTAACCCCATAAGACTGAATCTGTGGATGTCTTGCAAACTTTACCTAACTGTCAGACTTATAGTGGAGCGCTTATTTGTAATAATAAGCTTGAAATATAAATTGCTGGTTATAATAGGAATAAAATAACTAACAAATCCTGATCGGGTTAAACATTTGATTTGGATCAAGCCAGAAATTACTTTATTGGACCAGATTTCCGATCTTGTTATTGTATCAGGACATTCCTAGATACCACCGTTACTGACTACCTTGCATTCCTATTTCCTTCAACTCCTTTCTCTCTTTCTAGCACCTTAAGGTGTTATTCACCTGGTATCACTGGCTCTCAGTGGCACTGTGTTGTGACCAGACAAATGTAGCATTAGAGCAGAAGCAAGTTATGGTGGGTTAAAACAGATAAAAAGGGAGGCAGATAATGGAAATTAGGTTGTTGTTTTTGAACCTCTTATCTTCCAAAGGGAAAAATACGACCCTTGTCCTTCAAACGAGGAAGGGGAAGGGGAAGTGTGAGACGGACAAGTTCTACTGAGAGTAATACTGTCCTTTTATTTTACATGACTGCATTTTCCTTTCATGACAATCTAAGATGAAACCATGAAAAACTATTGTGTCCTTGTGGGAATTGTATGTATCTAGGAATGGATAGGGAAAAAAACCCCAAACATTTCAACATTTAAAATGTCATAATCTCAGGAGTAATTTCTGGAAAATTACTATAAATCTAGTGGTTATTAGCTAAACTAGTACACGCATCTTGTTTATTTGAGGAACTTAGTTAACCCTAGAGCTGAAATAGTTGGTTTAGGAGTTTTACTTGATTTTGATTGTTTTGCGATTGAGTTGCTTGGCGTCGGTTCCTGGTCTGAGCAGAATATGCCCAGAACTCCTAGGAAAAGGCGTCCACAGGACTCTCATCCTTCCAGTGCGTGTTAGGAGTTCAGCCACCATTCTTCCCCTGGTCGGGTGAAACCCACAGAGCTACCTACGGCGGATGATTGGTTTCGCCGTTGTGAGGAGACATCTGAGGCGGCCCATATTAGACTCCGACATGCTGTCCACAGGCTCCAAGAGCAGGCCGACCGAATCTGGATCCATATTAATTGGCCTGATTCTCCACCTGTGACCTCTGCCTGAGGCTTCCCTGCAAAAAGCTCAGCCCCAGGTATGTGGGTCCATTCCAAATACTCCAACAAATTACCCATGTGTCTTACCACCCACAGTTTCCTTCAGAGTCCCGCGTCTTGCCTGACTTCCACTTCTCACTGTTAAAACCCGCTGGTGGACCTCCTGATGGGGGTCGTGGGCCTGAGCCCTCTGACATGGGCATTCCCCCCTTGATGGTGGATGGTGAGTCGGCCTATCTTATCAGGGAGATCCTGGATTCCCAGTACCGGGGGGTAAGTTCCAGTATCAGGTGGACTGGGAGGGGTACGGCCCAGAAGAATGCACACTAAGGCCCGATCCAAAATCTCCCCTTCTTCCTTCCCCTTACCCCTCCCCTTCGTTTATCCCTCCGTGCTAGCTCCAAACGGAGGGTGATGAAAAAATACTGTCCAATATTTTGGACCTGACTTTCGGTCAATGATGTCACATAATAACCGGTCCGCTTGCATTAGCGCAAATCTTCCAGTCCTTGAATATACATAACAACAGCTGTTTTTAAACTTTAAAAAGGTCATGCTACAACATAGAGTCATTACTTACATTTAAATGTAAACTTATGTGGTTCAGAGGGCACCAAAGTGAAGAAAAGAGCTTCTTAGGGTAACGCGGTATACTCTGGACCCCTTTGTTTGGAGTCTGAAACTTCAAAAATAATAATCCCGGACAGGACTCTGACTTCAACTCCCACTTCAAATTAAAAGGAAGGGCCAAGGGGAAGGGAGAGGCCTGGATTATCGAGTGTTTCTACCTGGACCTGATCTTCTGACTCTGCTTTATCTCTGATTGCCTGCTGCCTGCCCTGACCCTCACCTGGACTCTTGCATCTCTAGTCTTTTCTTGGATGAGACCATGCTTGTGTCACTCTAGTAAACAGCTGTGTGGCCTTCTTAACCCTGCTTGGAGGGATTTAACAGATTGAACTCTGCCTGTCTGACCCTACACTAGTTTTGTGGACTTTGAGCTGTGCTTAGTTCCTGTCTTAACTAGTAAACCAGCTGTATGTGGAACCAGCTGTCTGCCTGTTTGTGACACAGGCCAACATAAACTTTCTCCACAAAGCTAACAATGCTATTTTCTGATTTTGTCCTGTCTCCAATAAATTCCCGGTCTAACAGGTGTTTGTTACTTTAGACCCCAGGCTCCTTTACCATCATCATGTTGTGCACAATTGTCTGATTTTTCTCTTTATTACATTCTCCACAATTTTACCAAACTATTTTATCTGCCTTTAAATGAGCATCAACTAGATTGTAGATGAGATCCAAAAACAGAGAAAAAGTTCAAGTTTTAAAGTGTTGCTGTGCTTCCATCAGTGCTGCCACCCTTTTCACCAAGAACACCAACACACACACAGTCCACATGACCAACAAGTTCAGAGACTTTGAGACTACAAATAAATTGGAATAGCTTTCTTCTTGGGCTGACAACCCATTTGTTTTGATTTTACAGCTGGTCATAGACTCACTACCCATCCACATTTAGATAAAACATTTCACCTCTCTATTCCTCAGGGTGCATGTTTCATCCACCTTGCCTCTCCCCACCACCATACACTTTCTATTATGATATAATAGCAAGACTGGAAGGTTAAAGCAGTGACCTACTAAGGAGGGAGACAGTGGATTTTTCTTTGATTTATTTATACTTTTCTTTAAAGCAACTCATTGCATGATAACATGATCAACGTGATACTGTATAAACATGATTATCTGTATTAAAGGACTAACTTCAAAAATCCTTTCTATTAAAAAAAAATACAAACAAATGAAGACTTAGCCACCCTTAACCGTGAAATTGTTGCGAACAATGAAAACCAAGTTTGCTTGCATTTATATTATTATCTAGGTTTCTTCAAAGCTTTGCAAGACACTGGTCTAACTTTTACACTGTTTCAACATGTTTTGAACTGTTTTCAAACCTCTGTTAAAGGCATGGTAGTGTGGCAGTGTTAGCCTTTATGACACTAAGGTTGGGTTTGCTCGATTTCATAGAAAGTCATGATAGACAATCCGGTATGCTAGAGACAAAGATGAAAAGTAAAGCATCTTCAATGTGACTTATTAGAAGACTGATTATACATTGTGAGTACTCCCTGAACTACTGTCCAGGTCAAAGTTAATCAAGTTAGGGTATTGGTGAAGATCTGTTTGAAAAAATAATGGTTTTGTAGTTTTGTTTAACATGTTTCATGTTACAGAGAGCCTCCAAAACTAAAATCAACATTTCAGTAATATTCCATATATGTCCTGCCAGTAGACCAAAAACACCCCCCCACCACCACCACCACCAACCACCCCAGCCCAAATCTCAGTCGTTTAAAACACCCAGCAAGAGTTGCATTGATTTAGTTTTCTCACCATTCTCAACCAAGCCTTTCTTCTGCTTCTCAACTAAGACTCTTGCTTGCTGATGGACTCATTTCCAGAGGTGAGGAATCAAGTCACATAAGTTAGACCCAACTCAGACTTGAGTCATGAACTCAACAACTTTAGACTTGACTTCAACATCAGTAACTCATGAACTGACCATAAATCGTTCATTGGAACTGGACAAAGCAAGTGTTGAGGTCCCCCACAGAGATGCATTACCTCTGGCAAAATCAGTTTATAACTTGAATAACTGGCGATAAAGGAAAAATATCTTTAAGAAAAATAGGATTTATAAAGAACATGTTAAGAAAGATACATCAGAGCAAGAATGATTATTCTGACAAACACAATGACTGAGTAATAACTGTTCATTTCTCAGTGGAAGTCTATGGGACTTTGACTGTCTTGCAACCAGAGCATACTTCTAATTTGGAGCACGAGAGGGGAGGGGCTGCTAAGTCCATTGATATACAGTCAAATACAGACTTAAGCCTTCTGACTCAGACAGACTTGCTGTTTTCCCCCCCAACATCCAAGATTACAAAGTCTTTTGTTTTGTTTTTCTACATTTCGTGTTTCACCTTTCATCATTCTCACCTACCATCATGAGACATATGATGCAAAGTATGTCCACTAATCTGTTTTATAAATGCAACATGTCTGTATGATTTTAATCAATGTAATCATACATATACTCAAAATCTCTGTATTCTGTGCATTTCTTGTTCAATTACAGTGTGAACAAAATAATACTTTGTGCAAAAAAAGGGAAAAATGACATTTTAGGGGTACTCTATGCTGATTTCGTATATTCAAAACATATTTAAAAAATGTATTTTTAAGCATTAGTTTCTCTTATTTTCTGTAAATTTGGTCTCATCCATCCATTTTCTTGTCTCTTATGGTAACAGGATTGGATGAAACTTTGGGGACCATTGACTATATACAGAGATATCAGTGACATCAGGAAATCATAACTTTGATGAGGTATTTTACATGGTTAAATTTATCTGAGAGAACATTTAAGTATTCTATTTTAATATTTCAGATGTGCCTTAAAAAATAATCAGCATGAACTACAAAATTGACTCTCATACTTTAGGTTTTATGATGATGTCTTTGAGGACTTCGCAGCAGTAACCCCAGCAACTTTATGTATGTAAAAATATATTTATTGTATGATGCTTTCTGTCTTAAGTTTTCCAAAATAAATCTTGTTGACTTTTTTAAAACTCAAAGCTGATAATCAAAAAAAAAAAAAAATATTTTACATTGGAAAAACATGTTCTGTCTTTTACATATTTTATTTTTGCCTAAGGCTTGTCTTTCCTTTTGACCAGAACTGTCAGCTGATATTCATTTTAAATTCAATAGTAGGGAGATCCTTTTGGAGTTTTGAAGAGAAGGAACTCAGAGAAAATTTACCAAATATGCTTACAACATTTTAATATATACACTTCCAAATATTTATATTAATACCTCAAAAAGCACAGCTGGTTTACTGCCTGCATCACCTGATGTTTGTTTGTTAGACATTAACACCAAATATAAATGAGAGACAAATGTAAAATATATATTATGTTAAAAATAAAGGCAATTAATAAAAATGTCTAAACTGTACAAAGAATCAATAAAGAATAAATTTTTTAGCATACACTGAATAAATTAAAGGCAGGCAATCATCCAGTGAGTTACAGCTTGTGGAATGGAGGCTGCACTCTGTGCGCTGTCTCACCTCCCAAGCTTCATTGTAAAGGAAACATGCAAAATACAGGGATTTTGAGGCTAAGAATTTATTGAAATTACATTTATAGAACAGATTATAGGAGAATTATTTGTTGTATTTTTAGTTGCTCATGATAGTGAGGATGGTACAGCTGAGGCACTGGCTCACCTGCATTCAGACATTTCCCTAAAGCTATTTTTCCTACAAATTTAGAATCAAAACCGCCTAACTGACCATTCAAGACTGGTTTTTGGCAAGGCAGCTGACACACTGCATGATGGGATCTGGAGTAAATTGTTACCAACGCGCAGAGACATTATTACTAAACAAAATGAAATGATCTTGCTGGCCGGATATAATCATGGAATACTCTTTCACTCTATTCCATGAAGCTCTCTGCGTACTGTACCCAGGCTAATGATTAGCGGCCATGTTGCAGCTGTAGGCCGGTCGACTCCCGATCAGAAGATTGCGGGTTTGATTCCCGCCTTGCCTGCCCATGAATAGAATTGTCCTTGGGCGAGACACTGAACCCTAAATTACCTCTGGTGGAAGGTTGAATTTCCACCACTTTATTGCCTGGTGATTCATTGCATGATGTCCATCTAGGTGATAAGTCACTCCATTTCCTGCTTTCATCTTACAATCACCCTTCTATACGTTTTCTCTTCCTCAGGTGAAGCTTGTGCACATTGTCTCCCTTTCACTGGAAGAAGCCTACTGGTTGGACGGAGCGCTCCCTAGTCCTGCTCGTCCTTGAACAACTATACGTGAGGTGGCCTTTCGTGTAGGCTGAGTTTTAGCTGGCTGGATTTCCTCCACTGCTCTGTGCTCACCATAATTTCTACCTTTGACACTTTGGTGTAGCTTGATGTGGAGTACTGCAGGCGTTCCTGTTTTCAACTCATTGCGACTCTTTCCAGTCTGACATCACCTTCATCTTATGAGGTCCCTGGTGTTATTCCAGGGCAACGGCAACCATCCTATTGGCTCGGATCCACAAGCATTAGTGAGATCCAGCCATTGTGCAGCCAGGTCGCCTCTTTTACTCTCCTGATAAACTGAGTTCTCTTACTTGTTTGCTTTAGGTAATAAGATGTGCCAGAAATTCCTCTGTTCCGGACACTTGTGTTGAAGTACCTGTTAGTAATGGTCATGCTCCTGGTAGGGAGTGAAAAGACTTGACTCTCAAATAATGATCTCACATGATTCTTTATAGGGATGTAAAAATTCAGTCAAGACACAATTTGATTCAGTTTTAAAGTTATGATTTCAGTTTTTTCCAAATTATTTTTTTCTCAACACAATGAATCAAAGGTATTTTAAGGCAAAGTTTTCTTTTTGCCCTTTACATCAATCTGTATGTCTTCCAACCAACAGAAAGGATTCAATACAATAAATAATTATACATAAAACTGAAATGATTACAAATCCTGTCATACTTGGTTCATGTTGTGCTCCTAGTGACGGACTGCTCCGTACCCATGCTGCTCAGGGCAAAACCCTCCCAGTTACTGAGCGCGTACTCGCTCGCCCAACACAAATGACCATTAAAAAGGAAAAATAGACAAAAAGCCAAAGAGAGTTAATAAAAAAGAGCATGGCTCCCAGGAAGGAGTCAGAAGAAAAACAGTTGTGAAGCTGTGTCATTATCCATAACTGTTCACACGGGAGGTCGGTCAAAGTTGCAGTAAAGTTGGTATGACAATGTAACGTCACAGAGTGAGGAACAAATCTCAGATTTGTTTCAATCTGCGTTAATAGTTGCGATCGCAACAAAGATAAATCCTAAAGGGACTGACTTCTGTGAAATGTTTAAATCTGAAGGAGCTGCATGAATGTCCCAGGAGGGACATGCAGATGAAGAGCACGCACCCCGTCAGACAAAACCAGACAACAGGGAGTAAAGACTGAGGATAAACAATCATTACATTTCAGATGTTGAGATGGTGACTGCGCTACAGCTGAGAAGGAACTTCATGGCAGAGAGATTGTGACTGGTACAGGGGCGTTCTCAGATAATCTCTTGAATGGAGACTGGAGAAGAGATATGAAGGAGGAAACTGAGACAATGTAAAGGTTGGAGGGGTCCAGGAGGAGATTTGAACATGAGTTTGAAGTAGTGATGTGAGTTCCAGCTCTTCTTAGAGAGCTGGTTCTTTTGGTCCGGCTCACTGAAAAACTCTTTTGGCTCCCAAATGGCTCTTGAAGCTGTTTTGTTGCTTTATTAAATCTATTATCAGCAACTTTATAAAAGTGTGCATGAAATGAATAACTAATGTAAATCATTTTTTTTTTTAATAAAGTGCTTGATATGTGTATAATATCATTCCTGCTAGATAAAATAATCAAAATAAATGACAAAAAACACTATTTACAATTTAACTTATAACTACAGGTAAAAAACATCCATCCATCCATCCATCTTCTTCTGCTTCATCCGGGACCGGGTCGCGGGGGCAGCAGTCTAAGCAAAGATGCCCAGACTTCCCTCTCCCCGGCCACTTCCTCCAGCTCCTCTGGGGGGACCCCGAGGCGTTCCCAGGCCAGCCGAGAAACATAGTCTCTCCAACGTGTCCTGGGTCTTCCCCGGGGCCTCCGCCCAGTGGGACATGCCCGGAACACCTCTCCAGGGAGGCGTCCAGGAGGCATCCGGACCAGATGCCCAAACCACCTCAACTGGATCCTCTCGATGCGGAGGAGAAGTGGCTCTACTCCGAGCTCTCTCCGGGTGACTGAGCTCCTCCCCCTATCTCTAAGGGAGCGCCCAGCCACCCTCCGGAGAAAACTCATTTCAGCCGCTTGTAGTCGGGATCTCGTTCTTTCGGTCACGACCCAAAGCTCATGACCATAGGTGAGTACTGGAACGAAGATCGACCGGTAAATCGAGAGCTTTGCTTTCTGGCTCAGCTCTCTTTTCACCACAACGGACCGGTACAGCGACCGCAAAATGGCGGACGCCGCTCCGATCCGCCTGTCAATCTCACGCTCCGATCTTCCCTCACTCGTGAACAAGACCCCAAGATATTTAAACTCCTCCACCTGAGGCAGGAGCACTCCACCCACCGAGAGAGGGCAAACTACCTTTCTCCGGTTCAGAACCATGGCCTCAGATTTAGCGGTCATGTTTAGCTTTTTCCTGTAACCCTTCCGTTCTCCTTAGCTTGTTTACATTAAAAGTGGGGTCATCTGGACACCACAGGACAGTGCGCTGAACTTTTTTTTTCCACTGATTTCAGAGTTTCACTAATGTCCATGGCAGACATAAAATCCTGTCCCCCTTCGTCCACATTTGTCCTGGAAGAAATCGCATAACAATATGTGGTTGGAGCCATCTGGACCCCAAGGAGAGCGGAAGGGTTAAAGCAAATTTGAAGCAAAACAACACAAAAACTGCAATCACAACACAAAATAATAATGAAAATGTTTAAAACAATATAGAATACAACAAAACAAAACAAAAAAAAGACTTTTACTTTCATCCATGAACCCCTAATTTTTAGGGATTTGAGGCCACAAAATCCAACAACTCATTAGCAGAATCAGGAAGTGGAGCAGCTGTGTATAAAGGCAGGGAACAAGTGAGTAAGGCAGCGAAAACGTGAAAAAAAAGAGTACATTCCTGCTATAGTGATCCATGCAACACTCTGGTTGTGATGGCTTTGTGGATAGAGGCATTGACCTCTGGCTTGTAGGTCACAGGTTCAAGTCCCTTAATTGAATACACCTGCAGCTTCTGCTCCTCGTTGCACCACTGATAGTAAAGTGAAGCAATATACTGTTCTGACCATTTAAATGTTATCTTTCTATGCAGGCTTGTTCCTGCAGGCGGTAAATATTCCTGCATTATCTGCCCACTTAGCAAAAGCAAATTTCTTAGATTAGATTCCTAAATCAAAAACTAGTACATGTAACATGCAAACTTAATTTATTTAGTATTTCATGGTTATATTTTCCAGAGAATGCATTTGGTAGCTTTAGAATGTATTTGCCTGCTGCTCCCCACCATTACATGCTTCAATTCATACATCGATTTGAGAGGCCATAAAACAGGCATTGACTACCCATGTAAATTGTGTTCCCCACAATAAATTATATGCATTCTTGCAAAAATACAAAACTGCTGTTGGTCTCCCTGGTCCATGTCATTGGCATACTAATAGTATCATGGTAGGAGGCCAATGATGCCACTTCCATTATTTTTCCATTTGGCAATAATTTGGGGGAGAAAAAATGAGATAGTATTGCTTCTTTTCTTCCTCTCTGTGCCTCATTCCTCCTGGCTCTTTGTCTCACAGGCTGGCTTTATGTTTCCTAGTGGCTCATGTATTTCCTCCCTTCTCCTCCAACCTCTAAAGCAAACAGAATTTGTTTTTAACTTCTTAAGTGAATAACGAAACAGCAGTGACCTGTAAATACCTTTGGTTGAAGGAATGATCTTTTTTCTTGAGCAACAAACTCTTCAAGTTCAGATGTGATGAACCAAGTTATGCCACAGTGAATCAAACACCAGGGACAAGTCATGCAGCCAAACCTCTCCTGTCAAAAGCTGAGATAAAGATGTTCGTTTGGATACATTCCCTTCCACACAAAAGATATAAAAAATATGTATATATGGTTTACTTCCTTTAAGTCATAAAACTTAATATAAGAAAATGTTGACACCGCACACATTTTTCAAGAGTACATAAAATACAGTAAAAATCCTGTGAAGTACTCTTTGAAGCCTCTCTCGCTAGAATCTTCTCTGTTTCCAATAAAAAAAAAATCCATTATTAATCCATGTTCGACTGGATGATTCCAATCACAATGGAGTTGACATACATGAGGATGGAGACAGCCCCTCTTTAAGGTAAACAAGTCAGAAGGTTGTTACATCCATGACCAGGGGTGGGCAATTGTTTTGACTCGTGGGCCACAAAGGGTTCTAAAATTTGGCATAAGGGCCGGACAAGGAGCAGATGGAAGGAGTGATTTGGTAATCAACCTCATAAACAAAAAAAATAATATGGAATTTAGAGAAAAACATGCTTTAATTTGGATTCAAATTCACATATATTAATTTAAAAACTGAAAATTTGGGAGTTTTAATTTCTAAATTTTGATTTTTGTTCTCTTTTGGGTGATCCAATGGGTTGATGTTCTTCAGAGGAAAATGTGAACTCAAAGAAATGCTGCATTTATGTGGTGTAGGAATAATCCGAGAGATCACCATCTGACTCAGAAAAGACACACACGAACGTCAGAGAAACAACACCATTCATGGGGAAGAAACCAGAAATACAATGAAAATAAAACAATAATTAGGATTTTTGATTCAATGTATTTTAATATGGAGGGCCACATTAAGTAGCTTAAGGGGCCGCATGTGGCCCCCGGGCCGTAGTTTGCCCACCCCTGTCCATGACCATATTCCTCTTGCAGCACCATATCCACATGTGTCAATTCACAAGCCAAACAGGATTTTTCAGTGGGGTAGAATTTGAGACAAATGCAATGTGGCCTAAAATCTTTCATATTAGAATAAAATTCTAAGAAAGAAACAGCTACTTATATATTTCATACAAACGAACATATGTATATTCAAAGCAAGGATTTCAACAATATTAAAAGGACCATACCATGAAAGTTCTACTGTTCGTTCCTCTCTATAATGTTTTTGATCCGGTCAAGCATTTCTGAGTAACCCTCTAAAAAACTGCTCTCTCAGCAGAAAATAAAACATGACTATATGACACTGCAGTGGGCATTTCAGGGCAAATAGAAAGAATCATCACCACAAGAAAACCTCTGGAGCAGCTGCACTTGTAACAACACAAATCTTTACCTCATGTATGTTAAATGTAGAACTGGACATGTCATTAAGTTTACAGTCTGAGTCATTATGCTAAAGGTTTGTCTCTCATACTTTTATTTTTTTTTATTAATGAGAAAAGGAGTGAAAATATTTTTAGTAATTTATGATATTCCAAATTAATTTGATCACCTTCGACTCATTTATACTTCATATGCTTTATCGAGACTTTATCACAATAACAATTACTATAATGGATTACTGTGCCATTAAATTATGTTCACTTAACTTGTGTTGTTTCTAATTTAGTAACATAACAAGGACTATTTGCAATAAAAAGTCTAATTTCATGCCTCCTACTGTTCTCTTATCTCTTAGGTGTAACCTTTCCATTGCACTGGACACATAAGTGACGTAATAAAAGTGTAATAAATGTTGAACGGCAGCTGATGACTGCCAGTCAAGTCATCGGTACACATTTTCTTATGAATCCCAGCGAGCAGACGCTGAAAGGTAGTTCTGCGTCTGTTTCCCAAAGTTACGCAGCAGTTATATTTTTTACGCTCTACACTTTAAAACACATAAAGGTCAAAGTTTAGATCAGAGTGCAATAAGAAATTAGAAAAAGAGAGTAAGAGTTTCAAAAGGAAGTAGAAATGCAGACTACAGAAAAGCACACAAGCTGTCATGCTGACCTAAAAAGAGCTCAAAGCAACACAGTAGTTTTTACATGTATTAGTGGATCTGATGTTCCTTTGGCCAATTTCAAATATTTCCTGACATAAATAGAAATATTATTTTACATGTTGCGACCTTTCTCCCTGCTTGTTGTGTGTCTACTGACTAAATCACGCATCACGTCACAATTTTCCCATTGTTTTGAGACCTCATAGAACCAGCTGGATGACACGCTTTCGTGAGTGATACGGAAGTAACCTTGTGTCTGTGTCAGCTCTCAGAGGTACTCCTGTCAAATATAAGCTCATTTTATCAATAAAACTAATACTACAGAGAGCTGGGGATAATATGACTAAATTAATCTACAAAAAGCTCACTGGCATAAAGTGGCATTGAAGGTATGGAGAGCCGAGACCCACAGATCCATGAGTCAGGTCCCACCTCCATGCTGTGTGGTGATACAGGCAGTGTGTCTGTGTGGCTTCAGCTTCCAGACAACCGAAGACATCTGGAACGGTCTTCTGGCTGCACTGCTGTTCATTTGACATTTTTCCTTGAATTCTGTTTTTAGTATTATTACAGTTTTTATTTCTTGTGATGTTAGCGTAAAAAACAAAAGGAATGTGTCTTTTGGAGAAGGCTGTAGTTTGACATAACAGCAGTATTTTAGGTGTTCTACTCAGGTGGAATCTGCTCCCAGGTGGAGGTATGTCTGACTCCTCCTCTGCCTTCAGAGTTAACTGCTTTTGTTCCCTCAACAGCAGCTGGGAGGATTTTCACAGTGAAATCATGGAGTTTCTGCAATTTAAGAAAACACCGGTGCTTTTTGTTCTAGAAAATTTACGTCGGTCTCCATCCCAAAATAAATAATGATCGGTTTCCTTGTTGTTGGTTTTCTGACAGCAGACAGCTCCGTTCCGCCTCGCCCCCCCGCCACAGAGGGTCCTCCACTCCGCACTGCAGCTGTCTGACTGACGTTCATCTCCCACCTTTTTATTAAGACAAAAGATCGCTTTTTCCAAAACTACAAATAATTGCCATATTGTCTTGTTCATTCAATTAAATCATAATCGCACAGTATAAAAATAAGTAGAAGTTTATTTTAGACAGAGTTTTATCATGCTGATCTCAGGGCTCATGGAAACAAAAAGGGTTTATTTTACTTTTTGAAAACACATCTGTATTTTTTTTCTGCAATTTAAACATAAGAACTTAAAATTTGAACCTAAGCCCGTAAGATTCCAAGGGGACTTCTTCTAAATGAGTTTTCATCAAACATTTTATTTGACATAATCATTCCTCTCATCTGGTGACATCAAACACATTCAGACCTCATTGGTATTTCCCGCTCAACCTTGCCACTTTCTCACCAAAGTTTTACTATCAGACATTAACTCTGTAGACATAGCAGACCACTTCCTGCCACGGTTAAAATCCAACTGAAAACAGATGCATTTGTACAAATGGGTTATTTCAGACAGCCATACTGCCCCCCCCACCATTATGACAAAGTGAGATTGACATTCTCTGTCATCGTGAGTGATTGTGACCTCCAATTGACCTGCTCAAAATACATGGCATCCCCAGGTTATCTCCATAATGTGGGCAGAGGGAGTGAAGGAAGTCATCTGAAAAACAGATAAGAGGGAGACGAGGGTGTGAGGAAGAGCAGAGGACACGGAAAAGAAAAGGAAACATGTCATAAATGAAATGCAGGAAGCATAAATTAAACAAACGAGATTGCTTTGTACATTAAAGCTTCAGTCATATGTTTTTATTACTTATCAATGCATTTAGTTTGAATGTTTGCAAAATTAATGAATACATATAAAGTATTTTACTGTGTGATTCAAGGATTAGTTTGTGTTAATATGTTGTTTTATTCAAACCTGACAGAAGTAAATTGAGTATACAAGTTGGAGCTTAACTGAATGTTTTGTCTGTTTGGAGAGAAAATGTTATTTCTTGAAGATATCCCACATTTTATGTTGAATCCTAATGAGGGCAATTCACAAAAATAAAAAAAAAATTCTAAAAACCCATGGAAAATAAGTACAACATTATAACACAGCATAACATTGTAAATACCAGATATTTATTACAATTATCATAAAGTTCAGACATCAACAACCAATGACCACATAACTATTATCTTGAGTTTTGATGCAAAGACTGAATGTAATTTCTTTGTTTTATTCACAATAAGATAGGGATATTGTTATTTACATTAGTGTTTCTCCTATTAGGTCTATTTTGTTTATGATCACAATATGTCTCTTTGATATGACTAATAATGAATGAAAATAAACTGTCTTTTTTATTTTATTGATATCCATTACTCAAAAAATTAAAACAATAAAGTGGGATCAAAAGTTTGGGCACCCCAGGAAAAATGTTACATTATGGTGCATAAAGAAGTCAAAGGAAAAATCATCTAAAGGCATCAGATTACAGAGGAGACATTTTTTTAATATTAAAAAAATATTTACTTAATTTTCCATCATTTACCCTTTCAAAATAAGAGAAACCAAAATAATGGTAAGTTCAAAACCTACAGAATTTAAAGCAAGCAGGAGAAGGCTATAAGAAGATAGCGAAGCGTTTTCATATTCCAATATCCTCTGTTCAGAATGTCATTAAGAAATGTCAGTCAACAGGAAGAGTGAAAGTCAAAGAAAGATCTGGAAGAGCAGGGAAAACATTCAGAGCAGCTGCAGGATTGTGAGAAAATCAAGTCTAAACTCAGGTTTGACTGCAGGATCCTCCAGAAAGACCTGCAGACTCTGGAGTTCTGCTGCACTGTTCTACTGTCAGAGATACTTGGAGAAATATCAGAAGAAAACCTCTTCATCTTCCTCACCTCAACATTCAAAGTTTGAAGTTCTCAAATGACCATAGAAACAAGCTTGATGCATTTTGGAAACAAGTTCTGTGGACCGACCCGGTTCAAATGGAACCACAATGAGCAAAGGTCCATTTGGAGAAGAAAGGGTCCAATGTTTAATGAACAGAACCTCTGTCCAACTGTTAAGCATGGGAGTGGACCAATCATGCTGTGGGCTTTTGGATTGCAGCAAGCAGATCAGGAAACATTTCACCAGAAGGAAGAATGAATTCCTCAAAGTGTCAGGAAATGTTGGACACTAACTTGATCTGTGAAGACGTTGAAGAGAGGATGGCTTCTACAAATGAATAATGACCCTAAACAAACCTCAGAATCCACACTGTCATACATGAAGAGGAAGAAACTGAAGGTTTTGCAGTGGCCTTCCCAATCACCTCAACATCATGAAAGATCTGTGGACAGACCTGAACAGAGCAGAACAGGTCTCCAGTCCCTAACCTCCACCAATAAGGGGGGAATACTGTAAAGCACATGTGTCAAAGTCAAGGCCCGGGGGCCGGATCCGGCCCTCCTGGTAATTCCATCCGGCCCTCCAGATCATTTTATTTTATTGTTATTAAAGGCCCGATGTTATCTTGCTCTATTTCTAACTTGTATAATTTAACAAAATATATTTTTATGAAGAGTAAAATATTGAAAGTTATTCATGTTTAAGTTGATTTATTCTGGAATAATATTCCTGCCTTTTTATTATTCATAATTATGTTAAAAACGTTAGTTTTACATTTTTTAAAATTTGCTTTTTGCTAGCTTTTTGTAGTATTTTTTCATTTACTAGGATTTTTTTCCCGCTATTTTGGAATTTAGCCAATATTTTAGCTACATGCTAGCTGTTTTGGCTAATTTAGGCTTTTAAAAAGTTTTTTATGCTAGTTTGGAGTAAGGCTAATATTTATATAGTAGCTGTTTTGGCTAATCTAGTCTTTTTTCATTTTTTAGGGTATTTTAAAGTTTAGCTTACATTTCATTTAAATGCTAGCTGTTTTGGTTAACTTAATTTTTTTTTTTTTTTTAGTTTTTCTAGGCTAATTTGGCATTTAGCTAATAATTTAGCTAGCTGTCGGCTTCAGCGTTTTCGGCTATTGGCTTCAGCATTTTCAGCTATTAGCTTCAGCGTTTTCAGCCATCAACTTCAACATTTTCAACTATCAGCTTCAGTGTCCTAAGCTATGAATTTCAGCATCTTCAGCTGTCAGCATTGGCATTTTGAGAGGCCAAATTCAGTTTACAGCATTCGCACTAGAATTATTGCCGGTAATACTATATTTCTAGTTCATAATTATGTTTAAAAGTTAGGGTTTCAAATTTTTAAAAATTTTGTTTTAGGGTGTTTAATAAATGTTTGTCCTGTTCGGCCCGCGACCTAAGGTGTGTTTTGGATTTTGGCCCCTCGCATGCGATTGAGTCTGACACCTCTGCTGTAAAGGGAAATGATTTGTATTAAATCAGCGCCATTTATACCTTTATTTAGAACAAGAGATCAGAATCAACAAAACTTATAAAAAATAGAAAGAAAGAAATAGTGTTTGTCATTTTAAACATGTTTTTTTGTCAACCTTCTGGTTAAGATCAGCAGTAATATAAACAAAAAAGCAAAAAGTACAAAATATCATTGTTATTTTTAAAAATGTATCTACAAAACCTGAAAATGTTCTCTACAGTTTTCTATCCTTAAAGTTCTTCAACATTTTACGTTCTAAGCATTACATATTGGTGCAGAGTTTGTATGAAAAAAAGTTGCTTTGTTTTTTTTTTTCCTGCGGCAGAATCAGCTGATTTACGTTGATTATATCCAGCATAAATCCATAATCCTCGCCACCCTCGCGGTTTGGCTTGGAGAGCGATGATTCTGAAACGTTCACTGCACAGACAGAGAGGTTCTGTGACCCGTTCAGGCTTATCTCCATACATCTCATTAATGACAGCCACACACAATCCATTTAAACCCGTGAAACTCCCGCCGCAGAACTCGCCGTGTTAGCTCACTGGCTAGCTAGATGAAGCTCTCTCTTCTGTGTGATCAAACTCATCCAGATGCTCATGCAAAACCGTAGTGTGGCCATGGAACACAAGTTCAATTGGACACTATTGTTATAATTGTTCCTATGTTTCGCACATTTTCAAGTTCCGCTGGGGTCTTGTTATGATACATGAGCCTCCTGAGAACTTCCTGTGACATCACTGCTGACCTGGATCAGCACCATTACGCATGTGTGTCACAGAGAACGGCAGACCTGGCTTTAGAACATGTGCACTGTAGTTTTGAGAGGAAAACAAGAAAAAAAACAAAGAAAAAACGAGCAAATTAGTTGTCGACCATTTTAATAGTCGATGCAGTCGCGACTAATCGTGGCAGTCCTACTCAGCCGTCATGTTCTCATGTTTATTCCTCCTTATCTTTTCTCTTTCTCTTCTGCAGCAGCCCTGTCTTTGAAATGATCAAATTCTTCATACAGGAAACTAAAAGGAAACTACACAACCACTCGTGTCTTTTCTACTGTCTTACTGTTGCTGTAAACTGTGGAATAAAGTTTGTCAATACATGAACAAATATGACGTTTGTGGTAAATATTTTTTGGATTGCTCAGAAAAGTCCATTTTTTTCTGTTGTTTTTAGTCAGAACCCTCAGGACCTGCTGTTTTTTTTTTGTTTGTGATTGGAAACCAAATCCCCCTTGGCCATGTCCAGGTAAAATTGGAAATCTGTTCTGATTTAGAAACTCCATAAAGCCATTGTTATACCATTTTATTGTCAGGATGTTAAATGAAAATACTTTAAAATGAGACATGTTTGCAATTAAAATAGAATATTAAGATTAATTAATTACAGGTCACAATAAATGAATGGCACAACAGACGATTGTACGACAGCACTATAAGAATCTGTGTTTGTGTCTCAGTTTATCTGGAGATGAATGTGTGAAGTTTTAAGATCATGTTGTACAACAAAAGACTTCACCATTCCTTACATTTTCACTAAACTATACTTCTAATCAAAATTCTATACAGGCTTGAGATACCACTTTAGGTCTTCTTGCTGTCACAACTTCATCTAACAACCACTCACTCTGACCCATCCACCCACATCAGTGGTCCAGACACAGCACTTTAATGACAGGTTTGGGTTCATTCTCGGTATAGCTTACCAATCCTCGGAGCTCCGTCTCCATCACAAAAAGATAATCTTTCATGATTACTTTCTCTCTCTCATCTGCTTTCTCGCTCTTTTCCTCTCCCTGTCTGTTTTGTCGCTTTCCACTCCACTTCACTTTCTTGTTTACATGACTGACACATCTTTCTGCCCCACAATCATGTCCTTGCTTTATAGACCTTTTTTCTTTACACTTTTTTTTCTCTTTTGGTCTGAATGTGGAAATAGTAAAGCCTTCTCTGTGCGATCTCACTGTGCTTCATTGTGCAGGTGCTCCGTGGCCAGCTGCCCATTCACACAGGACTGCCAATTATGACTCCATTCAGACGGCATGAGAGAAGATGAAACTGCTGCCTCTCCACAAACACACACCATCACTGTCTATCTCCACTGATGAACAGTTGAGAAGCCCCGACTGAAGGAGTCACGGGTTTTCTGTGCTAATTTTTGGGACTAGAATGGTGATTTTTATTTATTTATGTATTCAATTTGAGCTTATTTTTATGTGGTTGGTAATTATTTTTTCTTTTAAACCTATAATTAGATAACAAAAACACGACTAAACCTGGTTTTCTGACTTCTGAGTTCTTTCCACTAATTTAACAAGACACAGTGAATGTAGAAATACTTAGTTTTGTTAGAAACTAAGGAAATAATAATGCAAAATTAGTAATATTCAGTTAATAGAACCTGCTTTTATAAATCTAATTGTTTTATTGCTCATCTGCCGTTTGTTCCGTCAGTGCTTTAACAGCTAACTCAGTTTTTCTGTCCTACAGGCAAAAATGTATTTAAACATCATATGATTTTGCAAGTTCTTTCACTTAGAACCAATGGAGGGGTCTACATTTCCCCCGAGAGACAACCTAAAAACATCTGGAAATCATATTGTATGTTTTTTTTTACATGTATTTATTTGTATGCTGTACAACTGCAATCAATGATTCTGGCACCATGTGTTAGAACATCATTATCCATGAAGAAAAAGTTGGAGATGTGATGAAGTGGAGAGATTATTATTGTTTTATTTCTATGATGTCTCTGAGGTTAGACTGTGCAGTGACTGAACCATCTATGACACATGTCACAGTCAAGGCCCGGGGGCCGGATCCGAACAAAATAAAAGAGTTGTCTGGCATTGAAGTTCAGCGATGGAGTCAGTTTTCAGTGACTGACTCCATCCTCAGTCACACACACTTCTACAGGACTTGATCAATAGCCTACAGGGGCTGCAGGTTTTTGTGTCGTCCCAGCTCATAGAGCTCAAACTCAATAGAGCAAGGGGCCAAGATCCAAAACGCCTTAGCTGAAATATTAGCTAAACTCCAAAACAGCCAAAAAAACAAAAAAGTCAAAATTAGCCAAAACAGCTAGCATGTAGCTGAAATATTAGCTAGATTCCAAATTAGCCTAAAAAAATATTAGTAAAAAAGTTCCAAAAATCTGTCAAGTGACAATTTTTAAAACTATAAATTTTAAACATAATTATGAATAATAAAAAGGCAGGAGTATATTCCCAAATTTATCAACCTAAACCTCAAATAACTTTTCCCCCGGGCCTGGACTTTGACACGTGTGTCATAGAGGGTTTTTAGAGACAAAAGGCTGCATCTCAAGAAGAGTGCAGGTGTGTCTTGTAGCTCCCATGAGGCTTACGTAGCCACCAGGGACATCATCAAAATGAAAGCAACCATTCTTGTGCGTGTGGTAAGAGTATTGTGACGTATACAGAAGTTACTTGCACTTAGGACGTACAGTCAATGTCTTTTATGCAGAATTCTGGTCATTGGTAAGGTGTGAGCACTTGCTGCTTTCTGACTTCATGCTGGAGATGCAGAACATGACACTAAGACTGATTGTTTAATTTACTCATTTGCAAAATGGGCATACAAAGAGAATGTACTCTTTCCTTGAACAGCACTAACAAGGCCCTGTACATGATGGGGGGGGCGTTCTCAATTTTTTTGTGTCAAGACCATAAAAAAAAATCTAAACAAAATCCTGGAGGGACTGGTGGATAATTAATGCAGACTACAGAGTTTCTCTTTTTTTTTTTTTTTTTTTTTTTTACATTTTCGCTTGCTGATATGCCATGTGATTTTTATCTAGAAAACTGTGTACCTTTGCTCAAAATTGGTTGAAAAACTGCTGCAACAGATGTTCCAGAAATTTACGAGACAACTTTAATCTCTTGCAGTTACCCCCAAATCTCTTCTGGATTTGGAACCCACATGTCTTACACCCACTATCCCTTTGAACTGCTGCACACGCTGCGTCGGGAAGTGTTGCAAAAAATGCGACTTTACTGAAAACTTCTGCGTTCTGTTTTATTAAAAATAAGTGGCGGGGATGCACAGGATGCACACATTCAGAAGTTAAGGGCAAAATTCTTGCTGCAGAATCCCCTAGACCAGGGATCGACAACCTTTAACAGTAAAAGAGTCATTTGGACTCTTTTTTTCTACTGATCAAAACCTTGAAGGAGCCGCATAGTCTCACTTTAGCCTTTAAGAAATTCAGATTTGCATTCATGACCTTCTTATTTTATAGTAATAAATATGAATTATGTCTATTTTTTGCACAAACAAAAGCAAAATATAAAAAGAACCTAACAACTCTAAAAATATGATTTCTTTCTTTTTTTCTTTCTTTCTTTCTTTCTAAATTAAAGATGCTCTGTGCCTAACAGGATGATTTCAGTGCAGCTCTGGGCAGCTAGTGACCAGTGTTGTGCAGCATAAGGAAACGTGTTTTTAACTCATAAAAGATCAAACATTTTACCAAAGTTTTACCTCTGGAGGTTGCTTTGAGCAAACAAGACGTCTTCAGGTCAACATTGATGTAAAAACCTACAGAGTTTATCATCTATGTGAACTTCAGACATAAAGGTAACTAATCTAAATTCAATAAATGCTAATAAGTACAAAGTACTAAAATAGTAGAAAAATATATTATTTTATTTATCTCTTATTTATTTTTTATTTTTTTTCTCCTCTTTGTCCTCAGCAGTCTTCCACAGCTGGGTTTTGTTATTTTAGTTTGTTGTTGGATCTTGGTAGTCTTAGTTTTCAGGCTTTGTTTATTTGTTTTCTTGAGGTAGTTTTGGTTAATCAGACATTATCAGAGATCTGCTGATTCAGACGGTCAACATGTCTGGATCAACAGTCTCCATGAATTATTTTATGTTTGGTCAAGGAGCCATAATTGAGAGATAAAAGAGAGACATGTGGATCTGGAGCTGCAGGTCCAGACTCCTGGACTAAACCTATTGAGCTGCTGAAAATGCTTTCTCGCTTTGACTGCTGAGTCATTCCTTTGGTTTTATTGTGTGTGAGTAAGCACCAGCTGATCTCAGAAAATCTCAGTTTGAGATCATGTTATTAAAAAAATAAATAAAACCATTAGAACTTTTTGTTATTATATATGAATTGAAGCATCACTACTCTAAAATAAAATGAACATATAAAAAAAATCTTGATCATGCACATGTTGACTATTGTTAATTATGTTTTAATGATAAATAAAATGAATCAAATTAATTCAGTCATGGACACATATACTTATTCAGAACACTAATTGTCATGTAATGTTTTTGAAACTTTATTCAATGTTTTAAATAAGTGTTTGGTCCTGTTTATACAAGCCAGATTTTTTCCATCAGGGAAGTTCTCCTCCCATCACCCATTTCACAACATCAAAACAAAATTATCACATTTAATATTAAAGACAATAACTATGTTTTTTTCCCCCCTTTTCATTCAAACACATCACCGTCTTCTTAGTGGATACATAGAAGTTCTGACATTTTCTAGGCATAGGTACCTCACTGAATGATGCTAGGCTAACGCTTAAGCTAATCAGACAGGTGTTCACATCACTTGAACATGTCCAGCGTTTACCTTTGTCGTCTGTTCAGTCTTCCTGCTCTCTCCAGCACCACAGAGGAGCTGTCCCGCTTCTTTTTCTCAAAAACTCATCGGGTTTTCATTTTTTGTTGGAAGTTGGTGTCAGGGATTGCGGTGGAGGACCCAAATGCAGGAGACCAGACTTGGTGGCAAAAACATAAATGTTTACTAACTCAACTTAAACATGACAAAAACAGGAGAACAAACCAGTGACGTGACAGAACATAGAAGAGCAGATGACCTGACAATGAGAAACTGAAAAACCAGACACTTAAATACACTGAGGTTGATTAACTAAATGAAGACAGCTGTGGATGATTAACCTGAATGTGGTGAGACTGACAGGGAAAACAGAAACTGACAAAACATAAGCACTAGATCATGACAGTTGGGGCCGCTGGGAAAGTTCAGAAGTTGGACTCAACATTGGGAGGGGGGACTGGGAGAAGAGGGGGGCTGTCAGCCAATTAAACACGGTGGATGTTTCTTCTCTGATTGATCAGACCACTGTGCTTGTGTTGCATTCACTAAAGCTAGGAAAACACAAAACTGCTGTTATCATGAAGGTACTCCATGACTTCTGCAGCCACGACTTGGCGGGCCAAAAGAAAACCTTTGGCGAACCAAATTTGGCCCCTGGGCCCACCTTGAGCACCCATGCATTAAACAGTTCCGACCGTACCTCTTGAGGGTCCCCATTTGTTGTCGGTCCATAGACAAATGGAATGGGACGGTTGGGGCGGAGCTGCTGTTTCCACCCACTGATTGGCAGAAATTGATGACGACATTAGAAAGCACCAGTATAGTGTTTTGGTTTTCCTCTTTACGGCTGTATTCTTCTTAGCTGTTTTACACATTAAATTTCATATAAAAAGCAAAAAAAGAACAAGATGAGCCGCTGGACGACCTCCATTGTTTTTGCTTTACTAGTATCACATTACGGTGATGCAATGACATGCTAGCTGTGTACACGGCGCAAAACAAGAGAAGATTTGTGACACTACTTGATCAATAAAAATGAGCAGCTGTACAGTCCTGAACTAATAGGAAAACAAACAGAAAGTGAAAATCTTTTTCCTTCGTTTCTGGGAGTTACGTTCTAAAAAGAACTTGTGAAGATGAAACCTGTGAATGAAGATTATAGATGTTAAACTTCTCCACCCTCCTCAGACAGACATGGATGTTTTCAAATCCAGGATTATAGAATGAAAACAAACAACAAGATTCATGTGGGTCAGGAGACACGGCACAGAGGAGATTGATTGATAAGATCTCCAGCCAATCAGGATGCAGTTTAAAAGAGAGAAGCAGCTGCATGATCGCTCTGAGACCACCTGAACTACAACATGGAAAGAGAACATTGTATTCTTTTCTATTTGACAAGGATTGGGGGTTCAGACAGGTACTGCAGAAGAGTGGAATAAAATATCGTGTTCTATGTGGCTCTCAATCATGTGGCCAAATTGAAAAAAAGAATCATGAATCTTTGATAGTGTTCGGGCGGGGGCCGGGCCAAATGTGGAGGCGGGCTGTGGTTGGGGACTCATAGAGGTGGGATCCCAGTGTGCCTGAGACGCTAAAATAAGACAGAATGACTTTAGGGAAGAGGTGAGGTAGCCTGGAATGGATGCCATGGCTAGTAATTAGTAAGCTGGTCCCATGTTCAAGTGTGGTGACTTTGGGAGAGTCACTTAGCTTACTAATGAGCCTCTTAACAGTTTATTGATGCCACCTCTCCCATCACTTTTCTGACGTTTATTTCTCTTTAACCCATTTTTCTTCTGCCACGTGGGACTCCCTGAGCTACCGTTGTCACTAATTAATTGAAATTAGGACAGATTAAATGCATTCTAACTTTTCCTATATGAGCAGAAGTACCTGGGGGATGAAATTCCAATTTAGAAACTTGGGGATTTGTGGTCTGCTCCTTGAACATTGTGAAATAAAGGCTCCTAATACACACACAAGTCATGAAAACATCTAAGTTATAGATGACAATCCAAAGGCTATTGCAGCCACATTGCCCATGTTGATCCATTAGGATTCAAAGCATTTGTAATAATGTAGGGTCATTGTTGTGCAAGTGTCCATGTGTGTCCATTTAGTGGACCACATGCAGAAATTAGATCCCAGAACTTCTTTCCAACTGTCTGATCACATTTAGAGCTGTGTGACTCTAAAATTGATTATATTAAGTTCAAATTCCAGTGTTTGCTTATCTCTAATAAAAATTTGCATTTAATTGTGTTTGTGTTTTAACAACAGATTTATGAAATGATTGCTTAAATGACATAATACATAACACAACAGTGAACCAATGACTTTCAGTGTTAAAAATATAAACTGGGTTTTCAGGGCGTTGACAGACACGCGTTTCTAGTAAATGCTATTTGGGAAATAATTGATCAATTATTACAAATACTATTTCTTAACTCTAAAAGCAGCACACAAACAATTGCCTAATTTATTTGCCCTGTCACCTCATTGTGCATAGTGTTCAAAACATATGTTAGTTGTAGAAATACAATGGAAGTGGGAGTAAACCATTGAATGACTTAACACAAATCAGTCTGACAAAAAATAATAAAATATAATGAATATAATAAAACTAAAATAACATTTGCTCATTCTTTTAGTTGAGAATGTAAGATTTTGCTTTACATGTAGAAGTTTTGTGTTAATTTGGTCTTTGCAAACATTACAAACACTAAATCTGCTCTGATGCAGTCACTCATTCTCTGACTGTTCATCTATCACTACATTATGATGCTTTTCTTGAAATAAAACAAGGTACAGAATGATCTACAGTTACTGCTCAGGGATATAATAATGAAACTATAACAGTGTTTCAATAATCTATATAACAATTTGGATTTTTTAATCAGCAGCACATTTAAGTTCCTTTCAAAATAAAAACTCTGCAGTAAATGTACTTGTAGTTACTGTATGCAATTCTCTCAGTTAGGAAGTTTGCTTCTGAACAGAAACAAGGACTCAAAGAAACAAGGACTCAAACTCGAGAATTAACTGCAGAACAAGGAAATAAACATTTTAAATGGACATTTTTTTCATGTCGTGATTATTTGCAAAACACTTTTTTTTTGGCAAATGTTTTAACCAAAAAAAAAAAGCGATTAATCGTGATTAATTTCTTCCAGATTTGCGATTAGTTAGTTTATTTTCTTAAATTTATTCCGTTGATTGATCTGTTAAGTTTAAATCGATTAACATCAATTAATTGATTTTATCAACCCAGCTCTAAACACAAACACTAGCATTGATCGCGTTTCTTGAAAAGTATAAACACCGTTCTGAAGTCCATCACAGATTTAGCCGACAGTTGCAATTAAAATTAGCCAACATTAGGATGAGGTAGACTGTGTCATTGTGGATACATGAATGCGATGCCGGATCATGTGAAACATAAAGCGGCTTTTTTTACAGTCGCGCTGTGGAGGCATTTGGTGTATACCTGTGATCATAATCATAACCATAACCAACAGGGGTGAAAGTAGAATTTTTCTTTTGCCGGTACTATGACAAATTATTTCCAAATATATATTTTTTAAAGCAGTTAAAGGAAATTGATATCAAATTATATACATAAATAACAAGTGTAGACAAGGTGTTTTTGTGAAAACAATCTTTAATTGAACATTGTGAATTTTTCAGAACATGAAAAATGTGAACATCTGAATTGATCAGAACTTGAATCATGCTTAATTAGCTGAACTAACTGAACTAAGTCATAATGTCCCAAACAGGTTGGTAATATTCCTCATCAGTTTTAGGAGATCTGCGGGCCATGCCACTTGTTGTGTGCGCTGGTCTCCTGCCTTTTCCTAGCCAGGTTTTGACGTATGGCATTGGATCCCACTTCATGCAGGGGGGTCCCAATGAGCTGATGAACAGGAGGTTTGAGACATTTTTTGTCATCATGGTGCCTCTGAGGTCAGTCATTATGTTATTCATTGTGCTAAGCCCTCTTTCACAATCTGCATTACTGGCTGAGAGTGTGTCCACTGCCAGAAGTATTTTTTTTAATGGAGGAGGAATGCTTCTCCCTCCACTAGCCTTGAACTCAACGTACCCAAGATGGGCCTCTTGCTCATTGATGTTGAGACGTTCACACAAAGTTCTGACTTCCTCCTCTCCAAATCGAGGATTGTCTTGATCCCAGTTGTCTGGGTGAAGGACTGCCATCTGATTGATAAGGCTGTTGTAAGCCTCCTTGCGGTCAGCTGTCACGCAACTTTGTGCTTTGTTGGCTGCTGTTGTAAACAGTCTTTCCTTCATGCTCTCCACCACTGCAGTTATGAAGAGAGCAGAGTCAATGGTGGGAGACCTGCCCACCTTTAACTGATGTCCATTGAATTCCATCTTCTGCTCGGCCTGCTCTGCTTCAACAGTGTGTTTTCCTGGGTAGGTTTTCAGGCTCTCAATGCGCTTCAGGTAGTTGGTCATGAGCTCATGGGCCTTTGGAATAGTAGTTTTTCTGTTCTGCAGAATTTCAGACAAGTTTTTTAGTTCAGTGAGAACATCCACCATCAGTGCCAGACTTTTGAGAAAATGAACAGTGCACAACTTAGACAGCAGACCACTGAACTTGGCTCTCTCTCTGCTGTCTCTGCTGCTGTCCTCTGATGCTTTCTGGAAATGTTGTGCCAAGGCTGAATATGACTGCCACACTGCATTGACTGCCCTCCAGGATGAAGCCACCCAGCGAACGCTGAATACTCTACCAATCCTTTTAAGGGGGATGTGCAGATTGTGCGCACACTCACTGAGCTCTCTCGTGTTCTTGGGTGATTGGCTGTACAGTGAATAAAGGGAGTCAAGGAAGGCCTGGAAATCTTTTGTCCCCCCTGTTTTATCAAGTACCTGGTCTACTGCAAGCTCCAGTCTGTGATTCAAACAGTGCCAGAGAAGAATAGATGGAAAGTCGTCTTTCAGCAACTTTCCAACCCCTGACTTCACCCCTAACATCACACTGGCCCCATCACTGCAAAAATCCTATCAGTAGTTCTTGCAGCAACTGCATGGTCAAACCATTTTTTAACAGACAGTTTATGAGTTTTTCTTTGATGTGGGCAGCACATAGGCTGTCCAGGTCCACAAGGTCCAAGGGAAAAGCAATAGGTTCCATAGCTCCATCTACACTTGCTTTCACAACAACAATGAGCGTTGATTTGTTACCGACATTAGTTGATTCATCAGCCAATACTGTTATCTTGCTCCTATTTTGTATAATTTTTGTCATAATGTCTTTCTTCATTTGTGAAGCCACATGATCCACAATATCAACACACACAGTTTTGCTGTGTAAAACTCTCCCCATGTTGATTGAGTTGGTCTCCTGTAGATCAATCAAACTTTCAAAGTCAGTGAAAGGTTTATTGTACTTGGCCACGTATTAGGCTGTCCTGAAGACCCTGGCAGTTGTCTCAAAGGCAAAATCTTGACTCTTGGTATTCATGTTTACAAGAGTGTCTTTTTTCGCTGTCTCTAAAATTTTCACAACTTCTTTGTGAGCTGCTGAGTTTTTGTGCTCATGTATTTTTTTTTCTCAATGACGACAGCTGAACATCTCTTGTGTGTCCAGATGGGCATATCTTTCCTGCTACCCAGTTAGGTGCAATATTTACCCCCCAAGAAGAAGCAACACCGAGATCTTTTACACTGTGGCATTTTTGACAGCCAAGCATTCCGTTTTTGGCAAATATCCATTCATTTTTCTCTTTAAACTGTTCATACTGTTCTTTTGTCCAGATTGAAGGATACTCTGGCAATACAAAAGGGTCACCTGTGCTTGATGGCCCTGGTGTCTCAGTGGGTTCTTCAATGTAATTTGCATTTCGACTTTTCCCTTTTTCATCCTCTCCTTCAGAAGTGTTTGTCTGCACATCTTCATCCTCACTTTGGAATTTCCTCTTAAATATCTGATTTATTTTCTTTGCATGCTCTTCTTTTTTTTGCTTTTTCTTTTAAATAATGTGCTGAGTTATTTTTCCATATCAAGATTTCCTTTTTCTGTCGTGAACTAAATTTATACTTAATTTAAACTGACCAATCACAATAGTGACGTGAAGTTTGATTTATTTATTGTTTTTCGCGTCCCGTTGCTCCTCCGTGTGGCATAAACATTAATGCTCCGTTGGCTGATCGAATTGAATGTCCCCGAACAAAAAATCAAACGTACCCAATTTTTCCACGCATGCGCATTAGGCTTGTTTACGGAAGCGAGAGCGAAAGCTACGAGGCAGACCGCGAAAGAGATCCAGAGCATTTTATCGGTCGATACGCCAAATAAAAAAATGCTTCTGTCATGTGTTATGAAGTGAAAACTGGCCACACTGCGGATCTCCTCCCAACTAGAACGGCATTCCGCCTTGAAATCTTTTAACTGAACGCCGCTCCGGACCGTTCCGGCTTACTTTCACCCCTGATAACCAACCTCTGAAGGTTAGTCTGGACCATAATAAAGAATATCAAGTGTGATTGGTCAGTCACTTTCTAAAAAGAAAAGTAAGTAACTCATTAACGGGTTTGGGGAGGGGGGTGTCTGGTTTTCTGCCTAAAAGTTTCCCTGCTTCCAGGCCGGTCAGAGCCACGCACACGTGCGCCCCATCATGATTGGCTGGTTCATCAGTTCCAAACACAGCACTGTAAAAGTGGCATCATGCAAAACTTGAGGGCTGCACCAACACTAAACTATTTTTTTTTCAACACTAAACTTTCATATTAAGGCGAGGGCCACAAAATGTTGTCTTGGGGGGCCGCAAATAGCCTGTGGGCCACCAGTTTGAGACCCCTGTCAAAGATGATGCTTCGTAACCATGAAATTTTTCACACAAAGATTTTCCTCATTTATTTATTTCAAATATGAATTTTTTTTTACTCTGCATGATTTAAACTCAATATCCTCACACCTTTGCTCTGTGGCGGACAGCCACCACGCCAGCTGACTGTTTAAAGACATTCTTTCCTCCTTTGTTTTTTTATTGAATCCTACACTTCATCTCGAGTCATCTCTAAATGTGACATTTAAATATCGTTTCTGCCTTAAATTTTAAATGTTGGAAAGTCTTAGTTTATAAGTCCTCTCACTACGACAAGATGCAGATCTACAGAAGAACATATGAGACAATCAAGAAAAAAATAGAACACGGGACAGTAAGAAAAAATGATATGAAAATATACAACTCTGTTAAAAGTTACATTTTTATATTAAATTAAATGTTCCCAATGATTCTGAACGTTTTCCGCATGTCTTCACAATCCACTTTAGAATCTGGAATGGCTGTGGTGCAGTGTCAGAGCGATTGACCTCTGATGGGAAGATTACGGGTTCAATTCCCGCCCATGTGTCAAAGTGTCCTTGGGCAAGACACCAAACCCCACATTGCCTCTGGTCAGTGGCAGGGCTAGAATATTTTAATGGGGGGAGTAAGAATATTTTGAAGGGGGAGCAAATGAGAATTGCAGAGTGGAAGGCCATTAAAATTGAAATGATCAAAAACGTGTATTTCAAACAGTTTTATTATTATTGTTATTAGAATAACAGCAGTTCTTTTACCTGAGCTGCCATTTCTAATGCTTAAAGTAACTTCAATGAATGACTTCTTAACCCTTTAACACCTGTACTCACGGGTAAAAAAGACACCGGAGGACTCCCAGAGAGCCTGTTAGAACGATTTACAGCACAGCAGCAGGACAAAAACCAAAATATAGCGTTCATGCTAATGCTAAATGTAGCTGACTGTCAGGACTCGCTCAGCCATGTCCTCCGCAGACCACCAGAGGGACCCCTCTCCTGAGTTTTAACCAGCTTCTCTTCCTCACTCCAACTCCCATCAGCCTTTGCTCCAGTCTTCTCCATGCACAGCTGTTCATCATCATCAGACTCGCCAGCATATAAACTCACTCCAGGCCACAGTTCAGTGTGAAGTCTTTCAGTCAGTCTAAGCGGGTCGCCTTGTTGTAAAGTCTCTGTGTTTTTGACCCACGCCTGTTTCCTCGTTTTCCTGCCTTGCCTCTGAGATTGTGACCTTTGCCTGCCCTTTGACGCCGACTATGTCTTGCTTTGTGAAATTAAACCGTCTGCACGTGGATCCAAACATCTCAGCCTCTGTGTTACACTGATGAGCTAAACACCAGAGCTCTGTTCCCAGAATTCACCATCTGTCGATCATAAAGCTGCACCCCTCAATAAGCAAAAATGAATGCTGCTTTAGAAAATAATAAAACCTTAGAAAAAGATTCTCCACTCCCAGAGTTGTCATGGATCAAATATGCAACTATTGATGAAACTAAAGTTTAAGCATCAGAGATTAAAGAGGTTTATTTGAGGGCTGAAAATGAGGATTTTAACATGAGAGTCAATGGGAAATGCCTCTCTGGTCAGTGGCAGTACTGCAACATTTTGTCACTTCCTGGTTGGTCCCCCCCCCCCCCCCCCCGCTCACTAGAGTTACTGCTTGGTTGCACACATGATCACAAAACATCCATCCCCCCACAGGTATATCATCAGGACCGAGTGCCTTTCCACACTTCATCCCCCTCACTTTACCCTTACTAATCCGTTACTTCCTGCCCCACAACAATCACCTTTCCTGTACATTATTCTCTCTCATTTCCTTCATTCATGAACTCTTCCATTACACCACTCATACCTGTCAATACGTTACCATCTCTATCCTTAATCAGCCTAACCTGCAGCGTCTGCTTCCCATCGGGGTCTTTTTGCTTTACTAATCTATATGGGTTCGTTCTTACCTCTTTACTACCTAACCTAGTATACAAGTCCTCCAAGCGGTTTAAGAATATTTAATGGTTAAGTGGAACGTTTGAAACAGATTCCTGGAGCTTTGAGGAGACCTCTGGATCTTCCTGACCAGCCAGAGCAGGAAAGGAAACCAAAAAGAAAATCAAAAGAACAGGTAAAAAATAAAAAAAGACTGTTCAATTAGTTTAGTGTGGTATAGGAAGTAGAGCAGATATGCAATTAAGTTCTTGACACAGTTACAGTTTAGAACCGCTGACTAGGTTATCCTCATACAAGTCTACCGACAAAAACCCACGTTTCCATTCAGCTGCCAGTTTCAGGTCAGGATAGAAAAAGAGGTCAGAATTCACTGCATGTCCAGGAGCCAAGGGTCCCGCTGGCATCAAGACCCACGACACCTTGAATCTGGGAACTAGATTAGTAAACAGGAGATGCTGGAATAATGGAAACAGACGGGTGGAACAAGTTAAGAGAGAAGAAAAGAAAGAGGAAGACAGAAAGTAAAGAGAGGTGGAAAGCAACTTAATCATGACAGGTTCAATGGCTGAGAGTTTTGATTTGATTAAAAAAAGGATTTATCTATTTATTACAGTAAGCATTAAAAAAATAACACCACATAAAAAACACTTACATCAAACAATTTCACAAAAGTAATGCATCAATAAAGAAAATGAAGGTGTTGGAAGATGATGTCACCCTCTTGACAGAGTAGTTACTCATTATCATGAATAGAAATACAATAAACACATTAAATATAATGATTATCAATTAAAGTCAAGTTGAACTGTTGCTGAAAAGGAAGCGGGAAGAAGAAAAATTATAATACCAACCCTATCATGACTCCCAATCTGTTAAATTGATAATTTCCTTTTAAAGAGATTTTTCACTTTTCTGTGCAGTAATGAAGTTTGCAAAAAAAAAAAAGAAAAGAAAAATAACCAGTCATATTTGTCATCCTTACTCCTTGAAGAGGTCATACCATGAAAAACTACCTTTTTGAGTTTTTAAGTGTATTATACTGTTCAATCCTCAATATAAAGAACCCCAAAGTGGTATTTTGATCCGTTAATTTCTGAGTAATTCTCTAAAAACCTTTACTCTGGGTGCAAGCCCCTCCCATACCCATGGAAACGAGTGGGTCCTCTCGTGGTGATGTCACAGAGTGAGACCACCCCCTTCAGTAAGATTCTGCTCTGACAGCACCGACCCCAGGCTAACACCACCACCTTTCTCAGCAAAGCTAGCAGCTCGAGCTAACCAATGCTCATTCTTCAGTGTTAAAACTTCATGCGGCAGCTTATGGCCTGATGAAGAATCTCCATGACATGTTGACATGGTGCAAGCAGACGGGGGATTTTGGGAAGAGGGAAGGAGAAATGGAGCTGACTATTTCTTGATGGATACAGGGAGCTAGCTATTTCCTGGAGGAACAGTGAGCGATAAAGTGGGAGAACTGATTTAAACGTGGATTATTGAGCAACAGCAGAGAGGTAAATAGATCCACATGACATATCAGCAAAGAGGATGTCTAATATGGAGATTATATGTCATCATTTCAATAAATCCTGAAATGTTCATCTGGTGTTATTGTTTGCATTTTTGACCAAATGTCATAACAAAATGAGCCCATTAGCCATCACCATTCTGTCTGTGCCTAATCTGGGGGTAAAATGCACAAGCTGCACCGTATGTGGGCCTACATCAATTAAAAAAAAAAAAATTCCCCTCATTTTTATGTGGGTGACACGCCGCTCTAGGATGATGTCATGAAGTGGGTGGAGCCTTCAGGAAACAAAACGCGGAGCCTCAGCGATCAAGTTGATTTACTTCTGGCATAAAAAAAGTTCACAAAAATAACTCATATTTAATAAATAAATTGTTTTTTGGTGTTCCAAAGATAATATGTGATCATTTACGTGGATATAGATTACTCTGAAAGGAAATCATGGTTTGGCCCCTTTAAGTTTTGGTCTTTTGTTGGTGGATCATAGCTAAAGTCATCTTAATATTGGAGAACAAAGCACGGCTCTAAACTACTTAAAGAGCAGAACAAGTTTCTTGTTTAATGTTCAATCTCTCCTCTTGATTAGGAGGACTTTTTGGCACGTACATCTATATTAACCATTAATGACCCTCTTGTGTGTTGATTGTGAGTGTGTCTGGCTCGGCGAGACAACGTTGCTTGACTGATTCACAAAAGGTAAAGGCTGCCTCATGCCTGTCACAGGGTGGGGGCTGGATGAAAGCTTGGGACACCCACCTTATACAGAGCTCTGGCTTCCAGCAGGAGAGGATTGTTCACACTCTTGTCCAGCTGACTCCTGCATTTTCATCCATCTCTTTTACACACAACACACAAACACACCACAGAGACTAGAAGTAATCCCTGATACTAGCACAATAGGCACACATGCCCCCCTCCCTGTTTCCTCAACCACACTGGACCCATTCAGGTCTTCCACTCACAGTCCTAACAGGGCTTAAGGGTAATGAACTGGAAGGAGTTAACAATAAATGAATCAGGGCCCATAAGTAGCTCTTTAATTCCATTTTGTGTTTTGCTGCTTTTCTTTCCTCCTTTTCTGTTTGAACACAAAATGTAGTCCACTCGAATATCAAAAGTGAGGGACGAGCTTGAATTGAAGCTAGCGCTGTCACATGCACACGGACACAGCCTTACTGCTGATGCGGCTCACTGACACCATCTGTTCCCAACAACATGGACTCTAGCATAAAGAATTCAACTTGTTTTAATGTTTCATTCTTTAAAAAAGCCCATAGAAACAGTGTAGTAAACAGTTTTGTAGCATATGGAGATAACGGCTTTGCTTTGTCATTTATTTTTTGATTAGAAAACTTGCCTATTTTTTTAATAAATCTGCATGAAATCAACTGAGTATTTTGAAGAATTTCAATTCAGGTTCATTTGGCTTTTTACATCATATTTTAAGTATTTTGTGTGTACATTTGTGTTTGTTGGTTTATTTGTGTGTGGTTTGTGCATTAGCACAATGAACCTAGAGCCTATCAGCGTGTCATTCCATGTTTGCATTGACTGTGGTCTCTAAGGGAAAACTGCACTTTCCTCCTCCCTGCCCATGTTTTTTAATTGGAGTGACACACTTAGAAACACAAACACACACACTCACACAAATGCGCATGCACATTTGCACACACATGCAAACACACAGAGGCTTTTTTATTTTACATTATTAGATGTTACCTAACTTGTTCCAAAACATAATGCCCCAGCACTATGAGTCAAAAAAAGGAAATTCAATTAAAGGGAAAAATAATTTTATCAGTGAGCGGGGCAGCACTTCATGCTGCTATTGAAAATTGGACAATGCTAATAAAAAACGTTGTAATGTTACTTTTGCTTAATTTTATTTTGTTTTTGGCAACAGTGGTCCAGTGGTAGGGCGGTCGAGCTCTGATGGGAAGATTGCAGGTTCAATTCTCGCCTTGGCCACCCGTATGTGAACCCCACATTGCCTCTGGTGGAAGTGTGGCACCAGTGTTCGGCTTTTCATCATGTAAGCTCACCTATAGAGTTATTTTTGCCTCATCAGCAAAATTAAACCAGCATAGGCTGCAGGTTCTCTGAGGAATTCCAGCATCAATTTAATGAAAATTTGATTTACAATTATTGATAACAACACATTGTTCCCAACTTAGTAAATATGACCACGAAGACAGAAAACTCCTTGAGAAATGAAATGAAGAGAGCCTTGAAATGAGTAGGCTAAAAACCTATGTCAGAACTAATAGATCAACATATAAAAACACATAAATTAGAGTAGTGCTCTTTTGCTTTAAACTGTAGTTTATGTAACAAAATGGAAAATAAAAGCATAGGAAAATCTCAAAAACATGTTTGAAAGTTACAGAAAAATTAACTTTTTCTGTAACTTATGAATAATACAGACACTATGAACTTTATCACAGAAAAATTAGAAATTAAAAAAAAAAAAATCCTTAAATCTTTAAAATGATACTGGAGACTTGGCCTTTGGTCCACCCATTCCTGGGACATGCGAGAAAAGAAAAAGAAAAAACTTGTTTAAAATGACAAACATCATTTCTCTCTTGTATTTTTACGAGTTTTGCTGATGATGTGTTAGAAATAAATGTATAAATGGTGGTGATTTAACACAAATAATTTAAATGTTCAAACATCCAGTAAAAAGACATACGCATAGCAATAAACACATTAAAAAGTAAGAATCGTGGTTCGATTTTTGAATTCTTGAGGTTGATTCATGAATCAAGTCAGCTCGCCACCTCAGCAACAATCCACAGCCCTATTTAAAATACATGTTCCAACAATGCAGCAGTGGGACTCTTTCTCCTCTCGGATTGGCACAACACTCGTTGAGTTACACTTGTCCTGTTGCTTCATTGTTGTTTACATCATGTGACCACCGGTGGCCAACAGTGGCTGTTTTGGTCCAGTTAACTCACTTCAGGAGCAGGTTGTATTCAGACTGAGGGAGCTCAGGGTGAACCGGAGCTCAGTCCATCAGAAACATGGTCACTCTGCTGGTGGACAAAGTAAAAGAGGAGAAAAAGGACCAGAAGAAGAAACGTACATGGTTTTATTTGTGTTGTGCGTTTCCCACTTGTCTACCCTGTCCTGAATCATTGTGTGAACTAACAGCATAGTCCAGGGGTCTCAAACTCAATTGAGCCGGGGGCCGCTGGAGGCAGAATCTGGGTGAGGCCGGGCCGCATCAGGATTTCCACAAGCAAATCGCTGATAAAACATTCCAATGTTCTCAAATATCTTTATTTTTAACACAAAATAATGAATGAATTAAATTAATTTAAAAAAATGAATCAGAAAATCAATTTTTATTAAGTAAAATAATAACAATGACCATACAGCAGACACAGACGACTGAAACCACATATTGACTGACTGACTACAGCAGTGTTTCTCAAATGGTGGGGCGCGCCCCCCTGGGGGGAATGCGAATAAAAACATGTTTACATTAGTGATGGATATTGTGCATAATCCTACATAGTAGTTGATAATAAATTCAATATAGCAAAAACAACCTAAAACTCAATTTACAGTTAGCCAATGCGAAAGAATTGAATCTCTGAGAAAAGACAGAATCCTAGCACTACTGTGGAGAGAAACATGGAAAGATTGTTTTTACTTTGTCTGGAAGTTTTGGAGGTATTCTAAAAAAAAAAAAAAAAAGAGAGAACAATTAATAAAACTGATTATTTAGAAGTTTTTTTATTATTATTATTCTTTAATGATAATAAAAGTATGATATTTTGAGGAGATTTACGTTTAATTTGAGCAAATTAACGGATACTAATGATGTTTTCAGCTGAGGGGGGGGGTGTCTAAGAGAAAATACCTGAGAAACACTAGACAAGAGAAAACTATTTTTATTCTGTTTCAAATGTCTGTATTTACAGAACCTCCTTCATCTCTGAGCTGAGAGCAGCGCGCTCACTGAAAGGTTGGAGCGCGCGTTGCTACGCAAGTTTTTAAATCTGGTCTCAAGCTCTGCGCACAAATCGTGCACGCACTGAGCGCGCGCTGAGTCTTCAACCCGGTTCAATAATTCACGCACAGTAGCAGCAGCGTTAATGAACGGTAAAAAAAAAAAAAACACAATAGAAGAAGAATCTCCTCTCTGCTGCTGCGTGCGTGACCGCGCTGCTCCGGTGTGGATACCACCTGCTGAGCGTGCGTTCATAAACCCGCACAGACATGCGGCAGGTGTGGAAGCACCTTTGAAGATTCTGCTCGCTCGCGGGCATCTCTCACGCACGCGGAAGTAGTCAGTCTCTCTCGCGATGACTTTTTCTGATCGTGGAGGAGGAAAAAGCGCTCGCGAGGGTCTGATTTGTCCGCGCGGAATGTGCGCGGAATTGTCGCGTGGAACACGCTTTTTGACCAGCGGCAGGCTGTGTATCACGTGTTGTCACGTGGAGAAAGAGGAGCGGGCCCGCGAATCACGTTCAGTGAGAAAGCACTTTCAGCAGCTTCATGGCTCCTCCTCCGCCCAGCTGATTGGAGGAATGAATTAAAGAGAGAGGAGGCTCGGACATCCCGCCGATGTCCCGCCCTCCAGAGCCATATACCTTACCATGATTGGTTCGTTCAGCTCAGCACACAACAACTGTCATTCATATCAGCTTTGCGGGCCGCACTAACAGTAATCTTTCATATGAAGACGGGGGCCGCAAATTATCATCCCGCGGGCCGCAGATTGCCCGCGGGCCGCGAGTTTGAGACCCCTGGCATAGTCCCTTCTAGAGCCCAGTTAGGTTCGTCATTTTCTTCTGAGTCCTTACGAGAACTCATTCAGTGACACGAATCATTACAATATGAAAGAAATAAAATAGAGGTTCAAAAGTTTCTCAGTTCAAAGTTTTGTTGATTTGGAAATTTAGCTTCCGTCATTTCTTCCCCCAGCTCTTTCTGAGTGTTTTATGATTGTTTGCCCGAGTCTAAAGCAATCTGGGCACGTTCCTTAGCTGTCTCAGAGGGGACTGACAGCAGCCACATCAATCCTAAGCTGTCAGTTGCGTGGTGGTGCAGGTGTGTGAAGGTAGAAGGACAGGGGAGGTTCTGAATTTGCATTTATATGAGTGCACATGCTTGTGGCACTGGACCCATTGACACGTTAAAATGTTGACATGGTAATCACAGGGCTAGGGGAGGCCACCTGTCCAGTAAGGTGATGGAACAAAGTGCCCTGAACCCATACACATTTATTGCCCCCCTCCCCGAAACACCCAGACTCACATAAGCATGCACACTCTCAAAGGCTGCCGTGTACATTCTGCTCCTACAGATAAATACCTGCATTGGCTGTCATTTTACTGACAAAACACACTATTATGCTAATAGACATCTTTCACAGTGGTGCTGATGGGGATGTCACTAACATGGGCTTTTGACTGTCGATCAGTTTACTCTGTCATTTCTTTTGCATCCCTGTTTATAGCCTGTCAACCAATGTTTCCCAAATGTTTGCTTCTTAAACTGCAACATTTTCATCTGAATTGTCTTTTGATTTGCCCATCCTTTACTTCTTACTAAAAAAACGGGGTGAAAATAGCCCAAATTGGGACCCAATATGGAGCGACTCTGCGCTGGGTTGTTTTAACCCAAAAGGTTTGGATTATCCGTTTGACCCATTTAAATGGTTTAGTTTTGAACTCAAAGCTGGGAGAAAATGACCAGGATGTTGAGTTAGAGTAATTAACAACTGGGTTATAAAACCTAGAATCTGGGCTGCACTGCTACCACCCCTCAAATATTAAAACCAACACTTCTTAGACAAGTTCAAACAAGCACTAACGGTCAAACACAGTATTTTATTAAAAACACAATATATTTCATGTGTAAAAAATGTGAGAAAACTAACATGTACCACAAGCAAACATGACAAAAAGACAATGAGAACACTTTGACATGAACATGACTTTTTCTTTCACGCCTGGGTCTCTATCTGAACATTCCTAAATCCCTGTCAAACAAAACAGAATCTAGTGTTCTCTTTCTACATCAAAGTTCATCTTTTGGGGTCTCCCTGATTCTATAAGACAGTGGTCTGCAACCTCCAACACTTAAAGAGCCATTCAATTCAGTTTCTCATAAACTACAACCCACTAGAAGCCACAGAGTCTTAAATCTCTCTTTAGAAAAATAAAACACTGATTTGCAATAATATTTAATTCTTGCTACTATGATAACTAAGAATGAAATATTGATTTTTGTTATAAATAAAACAAACATAAAGACAAAACTGTTTAGAGCTTTTGATAAAGGTTCCCATGAAGTCCTTTCAAAATAAAAGACATCCTTTACCTCATCTCAATGCAGAAAAAAATAGTAATGGGTAGTGTCAACAGTGGTTGAAAGAAAAAACACAACCTTTTGTGGTGGTTCTCAGCCAGAAACTCTTAAATCCAATTCATTACAATTAAATCTGTCTGTTTCAGTCTGACTTGAAGCTGAACTTCATGTTGGAGCATTACAGCTGTCTTGGAGTGTCACAGAGTTGACTACTTCCCATCTTTTGTTTACTTTACTACTTACTTTTTACTTTACATCTACTTGTAATATCATTTTTTTTTAACCAAAGTGGCTATTTTTTTAAACAACGCATTCTCTTCTGTGTCCTGATTGGCTGAAGCCTTGTCAATCAATCTCCTCCGTGCCTTTCTCCAGTACAGAAACACACAGATCTCCATAAATCTTTGATTGCGATTTGATCTTTGTTTTCATTCAATAATCCTGGATTTATTTTTCTACAAAGTTTTGAACTTTGAGAGTTTAAACAGGAGAAAACTGTCAAAAAGTTCATGTTTGTCTGAGAAAAGTGTAGAAAGTGTGTTGTGAGGAGAATAACATCTGTCATCCTAATTCGTGGATCTCACCCTCTCGTTTTAGAAAGTAACTCTTGCAATAAACGAGGAACACTGTAGCAGAGAGAAGGTAGTGCATAGATGTGCTCATGCAGCTGCAGATCTTCTTTATTTAGTAAGAAGTGTCTCTTACTTTTTGTTTTTCAAGGCACACGTGACTGATCAATGCGTGTCTGCGCAGAGCCTTTATACAGTCAGTGTGCTAAGCGCGCGGGGGGGTACAAAGGTCTTTACTGTTTTATACAGACATAAAGGAGATGCACTTGATGGAGAGATTGTTAGCACCAGGTACATCAAGAAGAAGAAACGACATCAACACAAAAATGTAAAGAAGATGAAAAAGAAGAAAAAGCTGGAACCATTTCACTGGTATCAATGATACAAAAGCAGAATTTAGATTCTGCAAAAAATGATGTCACATAGAACCAACTGCACAATCAACCAGATCATTACTGACAGGAGAAACCAGATCAGCTTCACAAAGATGAGAAATGTGTTACTTGTTATTGCTCTCAGGACACTTTAGTGCATTTGGCTTTCCCTGTGCTGGATGTGTTTACTGTGTGAGACTATGGAGTGAATATGATGGGATATCACTGTAATATGGGGGAAAAAGGTGGTACAATATTAGGTAAACTGCTTTCTGAAAACTGATAGTGAAAATTAAACAAAATAATAAAAAATCAATGTAAAGTTTTAAAGGTCTTTTAAATCAAGTTTAAAGCTCTGATGTTTTAACCAACTGACTTTATAAATTATGGATAAACACACAGCTAATTATGTTTTAGCTAAAGAATTTAAATACAACTGCTAGCTAACTACTGCTTGCTAACGTTTCAAAAGTTCTTGGTATAAATTTTTTCCATAGTGTGTATCAAACCCCTTAACCCTTCTGCTCTGCTAGGCTTGTTTACTTTTAACTGGGGTCATCTGGACCCCAAGACAGAGCGCTGAACTTTTTTTTCAGTGATTGTCGATCTTTACTGGTGTTCAGTGACAGACATGAAGTCTTGTCCACCTTGTTTACATGTTTTAACCCTTTATTTCCAACAGGTGTGACAAGCAACATGATTGGTCAAAATATATAACCTAATTTTGAGTCAAACTAAGACCCAGCTGCATCCAATCAGCAATTGTGTTACCAAAATAACCCCTGCATTGTTAGGGTGTAGACTTCTCTGTATCATTAACACATTTCCTTTAAATAATTCTTGTATTTTTTCACTATTTTTTTTATTTATTGTAGTAGATGTAAACCTGCTGTCTCTTTTGTTTGTCCAGGAGTGACCCCTGGTCCCTTGGAATTACTTCCACCATCAGTGCTTCCACTATGGCTAAGCTTGACTGAGCTTGGAAGTCTAACGGATAGCTCCCAGTGAAACCGAACTCTTGGTTAGGTTTGATCAAATTTAACCCACCCTGCTGTTTAAACCCTTGAAGTCTGGGAAAATCTGGTCATGCAGTCAAAACAGTCACAACTGCACAAACCTTTGGGTAGGCGGAAGAAGAAGCTTTAAAGATGTAGACTGCTTGTAGCAAGGCAATATAAGAAGAATATATATATATATATATATATATATATATATATATATATATATATATATATATATATATATATATGAAAAGGTCTCCCCTTTTTTATTATGAATATTAATAATTTACACATATTTACAATAAAGTTAAATAATGTGAAAGTACATGTTTGAAGCAAATCTGGGATTGACGTTTGTGGCATATACTTTAAAGTTTTGGCTGTGAGTTTGAGGCCTCTGTAACGGATGATCAACAATGGCTGACCTGCTGAAGTGAGTATGAAACTGTTTCTCTACTTGCTGAATTGAAGTTTTCCCTGCGTTTGGTGTTAACTCAGAGCCTTGCGTACCACCATTTAGCTTTAGACAGACTTGAAATCCATGGAGGCATTGGATCAATGTGCAGCACGTGAATACGTGTGAATAACATGGACCCTTTATTGTCTGCAGACGATTGGTAACGTAAATTCCTCTGATTGTTTCCATGGTTTCTTGGGACTGCACTGAGCCGGATTTCTGCCTCCGCCAGCTCCTACGCCGTCCAGAAGCCGCTCAGAGACACTCTTCTCTCGGGACACACGCTTTTCCCAAGTCCGACGGCTCACTTATGCAGCCAGACGGACCGCGCTCCTAAGCCTCCTGCAGAGCGCGCACCGTAACAAAGCACCCTCCTCTGCTCAGACAGGAAGCCAGGAAGTTTGCTGGTCCAGAGCAGCCTGCCGGTCCTGTCTGCGCTCCGAAGCCTCTTCCAGAGAACACAGAGTTTTATGTTTGTCTAAAAGCCAACGCAGTGATGACCCACAATCTGAATAAACTGTTCGGACCAGCAGTCGGCAAAACCCACCAATCTGTAAGATTGATCTGATCAGATCAGAGTATTCTGTTTGGTGCGTTTACATGACACGTCTTTATTCTGATCAGGCTTTAATTCTGATTACTTGAGTCCATGTAAACACAGCTAATGATCAGAGGATGAAGAAAAGTGTGTCTGACTGTCCAGAAGGAATTCTATGAAACTCCAAATCCTTCTATGTTGAATCCAGTGGGACACGACTCTCCTGCTCCGTCTGCAGCCACACTGCTGCCTAAAGTTAACAGCTTCCATTCTCACAAGTTGAACCTCCAACAACCCAAAGTTGAACTCAACACTGTGCAGACACGGTAATCAGCTGCAGTAATTACCTTTCCTTTTTCCTCATTTTCATTATCACTTTTGACCATCGTCACTTTTCCCGCTCAGACAAAAAGAGTGTTTGAGGCACACTTATTAAACATAATCGAGTAAGGTTATTAAGCTAGTAAGCTCTACCAGCTTACTGAGAGATTGCTTCAATTCAATTACCTGTGTGGCTGCAGGGAGAAGCTGCTTGACCAGGACATCTCCTCTGCTTTTTTAAGCAGCAGAAACAGGTTCTAGTAAGCTTCAGTTACTACTATTATCTTGAGGTAATTGGCCAAAGGCTGGTGGTAGTTTATGGCTGTGAGCAGCCAGCAGTTTTTGGGCAGTAACAAAACACAGTGAGCTCATTTATGCCACTAACTCAATGATTGAACATTGTTCTAATGAAAAAAAAAAAGAACTATTGAGACATAATTCACTTTTTAGAAACCTTGTTTCATTAATTACAGTCATTCTGTCGTTCATTCATTTTCTTAACCGCTGTGTCCCTTTCGGGGTCGTGGGGTGCTGGAGCCTATCCTGGCCACTGATGGGCGAAGGCGGGGTTTACCCCGGACAGGTCACCAGTCTGTTGCAGGGCCTCAATCACGCACTCAGTCACTCTCACATTCACACCTTGGGGCAATTTAGAGTCACCAATTAACCTATGATGTTTTTGGACGATGGGAGGAAGCAGGAGCCGGAGTCCCCGCTGAAAACGAGGGCTGTGGATCATTGCTTAGGTGACGATTCAATTCGAATCATGAATCAAACTTAATGAGTCACGAATCGAACCACGATTCTTACTTTTTAATATTATATTTATTGCTATGTGTATGTATATTTACTAGATGGATGAAAATGGAAATTATTTGTATTAAATCACCAACATTTATACCTTTATTTAGAACAGGAGATCAGAATCAACAAAACTGAATTCAATTAAAAAAAAAAACAGATTCAGATAGAAAGAAATTTTGTTTGTCATTTTAAACTTTTTTTGTTTTTGGTCAACCTTCTGGTTGAGTTTAGCAGTAACATACACAACATAAAAAGGATCAAAATCAATGCTGTTTTTTGGATCATTACAAATCTTGTGTCCCCACATACTTGTGGGTTGATTGTCCTGCTCACAATCGAGTGTCATATTCTTAAGGTTCTTTAGGCAGAATCATTAAAACTACTAATCAGGTCAAAATAACCATGTGAAACCAACACATTTCCAAAGTGTTAAATATTAAAAAGATAAAGAACCCCACTCCCAACGTTAAAATCTAGCACAAGAGTTAATTGCGATGTGATGAATCATGTGATGTATCGATATCAGACAGACAGTACTGTTATGTAGGTATGTCAATTTTTTTTTTTTTTCTCTTTAACTTGTCCTGTCCAACAGCTGAGCAAGCAGATACGGGCTGAGAGCCTCTTGCGTTGGACAGATTTTATTGTCCCAACAGGGGTTTATACTTAATAAACCCCTGTTGTATTTCATGCTAAACTTTATTTTAATTATGTTGTATCTTTTTCTTTTTTTTTTTTTGTGACCGGACGGAAACAAGGGGGGGGGGTGGGAAGAGTGGGGTTAAGATAACAAAGAAGGTAACACAGAGTAGTAACATCCTATAACAACCAGGTCTAAATAACAATCTGGAATGGGCGGGGCCTGTCTACACACACACTCAGTTTCACACATACCTTTTGGCTAGAATAATCTCTACCTTTAAAGTTGTCAAAAATGTACACAATACCACTACAGCTCACACACAATCATAGAAGCTGACACAAATAAAGCCTTTCATTCCATCACACATTCTGTTAGTGCGAGGTGAGCTGACACCTGTGCTCAGGTGAGTGTTTATGTTTTGCTGATGTGAATGTTGATGGAATGTATAGAGGGAGAGAGAGACCGGCCATCCCCACGCCAAGCCCCCCACCGGCGGCAGCAGCAGCACGGGCCCCCCAACACCCATCATGGAGCCATGGAGAGAACCAGTCAGCCGCAGAATCCCGCCAGACACCCAGACCAGGGCACGCGGACCGCCGCAGAGGCCCCCACGCCCGAGAGCCGGAAGGCACGGAGCACAGAGAGCGCGGCCCCGCCCCAGCCAGAGCAGCAATCCCCCACCACGCCCAGAGACCACAAGGCCCCACACCCGGAGACCCCCCAACCCCAGAGGAGCAGGACACCACACCCACAGCGCGCCGAGCACCCCCCCGCCCCACCCCAGGCACGAGCCAGAGCTCCCCCAGGATGACCCGCTTCTATGCTCCAGACGTCCGCCCGCGCCCGCCGGGAGGTCCAGGGCGAGCCGAGAAGGGGCCGCCCACCCTCGCCAAGCAGAGAGACACCCAAGAGGAACGAGGGTCCAGAAGGAATGATGTTAACAAGGCCTGGCCAGGCACACCCACTGATGGAGTCCCGAAGAGGCCCATTTCTCGAGAGCCGGGACCAGAACCCGAACCACCAAGACCTGGACACCCCATGGCTCCGATGTAGTTTGATCCCCTGTTAAATCTTTGGGATCCCTCTCCCAGCGTGGTGAGGAGGTCACAGAGCCCAGGAGATCGCACCCAAGAGACAAACACCAGGCCGAGGGTTTCCATCCCCCCTCGCCAGGGATGGGGTAGGGACAGAGGGTCGAAAGTCCCACCTTCCTTGGTGATGCATGCGTGTTTGTTTGTTAGAGTGTATTTTGAGGTGTTAGAGGTGTGTGTACTACAAGGTGCGGTTAAAATTGGTTGAGTAGGGCCTTGACAGGACATCTCCTGATCGCTCACAGCGATGCCCCGTCACCCTCTCACCAACAGCCCTACATGTCTATGGTGCTGTTAAAATTGGCGGAAAGGGCACTAAAAGCAATAGTTGTGAAATTAGTTCGGGGTCACTTCGGGGTCGTTTTAAAAATCGACTATCAATTAAAGAGCTAACACCAGTTTATATTCAAACATAGTAAAAACACACCACTGAACAACTATTAATAAGCTATTCATTTATGTTTGTGTGGATAAAAATTTAAATTCAATGGGGGAGCGTAGTGTTACCTAAGATGGTTTGTTTGATGTCATGATTGACAATTCATCTCATAATTAATGGTCCATCCTAATGAAAATGGTGTTTTTGGTCTTATTAACAAATTCTTGTTGATTTTTTTGTTCATAATAGAAGACATATATAGAAAGAATTCAGATCAAAACCTCATTTCTAAGTATTCTTTTAATTCAAACCGTGTTGGATCAGCAGCAGATGAAAACCAGCAGCTTAAAAAGCTTGAGTTTGTGACACAGTAACTCAAGTCTTCACTTTACTTCTGATGTATCCACTTGCAGACAAATACAGATACGTTAACGTCTGTGCAGCAAAGGGTTGATGACTAATCTGTCAAGTCTAACTCCTGTAGCAACAGTCCCGCCCACAACTCAGTGGCAAAATTCTATTGAACTCCTGCTGCTCTACAGAAAATATGTCTGAAGAAACAACAAAAGTTTTCCTTTTTTTGGCTAAAAACTACACAATCATAATTAAAAGACCCCTGGGAAGGATTTTACAATAGAAACAAATAAAGTTGGTGGGACTTTAGAGATGGATCAAGTTATTGGAGCGCAGTCACATCACACCAGCTGTTTAGTCCCGACTAGAGTTCCTTTCCTTGGATAGTTTAGACGAGGTGTCAGACCCCAGCCTTCTCCTGCTGGTCTGTCAGAAAACTCTTCTTATCTGCAGTTGATCGCCTGGATCAGGTTTGTTTTGCCAATAAGCAGATTAGTTGAAAAACATGTTGGTCACCGCCCCTTTAGACAGAGTTTGACTCCTGAGGTTTAGTGTCTCACTTGTCTTGAAAAAGTTTACAATGTCAGTAAAAACGGACAATTCAAGAACGGAAAGAAACAAGGTAAAATCAAATGAGTTAGACATACTAATGTTGTTCATTCCAAAAACACGAAAGTCAAGGTACAAATAAATATTTTTTCAGAACATAGGGAATTCCAGATTGTAAACTGCAATATCAATAATAAATGGAGGATGAATACAATAGATAAAAGTTCATTGTGACCCAGTTTAAATATCTTGTGTTGGTGATAGATTCACAGATGTACTCCAAGGCCCACATCGAAAAAGTTAAGTTTAAAAAGAAAATTTAAATCTTTTCAATTTCTATCTTTTCGCTATTTGAAATGAAATGTCTCCTGAAGCAGCAATGTTTTTCTGAAATGCAATGAGTTTTAGTCATTGTAAGTATTGTTTAACCAGTTGGTCCCAGGATGGTCAGAGCACACAAAAAAAAAAAAAAAAAAAATTGGAAGTTTTGTACAAGCCAGCTATCAAAGCTCTAGATCAAAAACTTTCTGCATAGAACAATAAGCAGCTGGCAAGACAAGTATCCTGAGGCTGCACATGTTATTGGTGGTGACTTCAACCATGCTGAACTAAAGACTGTGCTTCCTAAGTTCTATCAGCATGTGAAGTGTGCCACAAGAGGACCTAAGACACTGGTTAGGGTTAGGCTCCCCACAGGGCAGCGTGCTCAGCCCCCTGCTCTACACGCTCTACACCACGACTGCACCTCCACCCACACCAGAACACCATCATCACGTTTGCTGATGATACCACAGTGGTGGGGTTCATCTCCGGGGGGGTGAGTCAACCTATCAAGACGAGGTGGAGCGACTCTACATCTGGTGTGGGGACAACAACCTGCTCCTAAACATCAACAAGACTAACGAACGGGTGGAGGATTACAGGAGGAAGAAAACGGACATTCAGCCCCTGTACATCGGCAGGGTCATGGTGGAGAGGGGGGCTGTGTTCAAGTCCAGCAGGACCTGACCTGGAGCACTAACACCACTGCTCTGGTGAAGAAGGTCCAGCAGAGAATGGAATTTCTCTGACTGTTGAAGAAGAACAACCTGGGTGAGGAACTGCTGGTGTCCTTCTACCGCTGCTCCGGTGAGAACATTCTGACTTATTGTGTTTGTGCCTGGTTCTCCAGATGCTCAGCAGCAGACAGGAAAGCACTCCAGCGGGTCATCTCCACAGCCCAGAAGGTCATTGGTCCCCCGCTCCCATCTCTGTGAGAACTGTACAGCTCCTGCTGCCTCAGGAAAGCTGAAAACATTTTACAGGATTCATCCCACCCCGACATTCTCCGTTTACCCTTCTGCCTTCAGGCAGAAGATACAGAACAATAAAATCAAGGAGAAATAGATTAAAGAACAGTTTTTATTCCAGAGCCAACAGATATTGAACTGATGCTTGGAATTGAATGCCTTTTTATTATAATGTTTTAACTTCTTTGTATGGTTGTTTGGATGTGTGTGTTTGAATTGATCCATTTGGTGTTTTATTCTATTCTATTTTATTTATTTATTTACAATCACACTGGAAGAGGACTGCACTCAGTTTGGTTGTTTGATGTACAATGGCAATAAAGTTATTCTATTTTTCAGACACATGCCTTCCCTCATCGGCATTCCATCTTTGACGTCACACGTTTCTTCCATCAGGCTGTTCCGCGATATCACCACTTTAATTCAACAGCCTCCTTAGTCAGCCGTACAAAGTTGATTCTATTTATCCAACATCTCGCTGATCTCTTACCCAAACACCAAAGCAAAAGGAAGGAGGGGACACAGACATGTCATCCAGCCTGTAAATACGCAGGCTGCACGCCTGCCAGCCAGACACGGCTCTTTTCCTTTGGTTGTCTGCAAAGCCCATCTGCTGGAAGCTGCATTAGAAGCAATATCCAACACAATCCTCCCCTCAACCTTCCAGAAAGCTTTTAGCCACACTTTAGCACACAAAAGCTGCTGCTCTGGCCTTTGTAGTTGGAGCTTCCATTTAAGACGGTACGGGTGAGGATGCAGGAGAAAGGGGTGGGTTTGCAGGGATCAATAAAGTTTCCACACTCTTTATCTGCATTCAAGCTTTTTTTTTTTTTTTTGGAGGGGGAAAGAGTTGGAATGTTTTTGTCATTCCTGAGCTTTGCTGACAAATCCTTGACACCATGTGTTGGACTGCATTAATAACCTTTTGCTTGACTGCAGTGGACACACTGGCATCATTTGACTATCTTTGTTGAGTTGCTGATGATGTGGATGATGGAGTGATGTCACTGTGGGGTAACCATGAACAGCAGAGAAATGTAGGATTATGCAGGTTTGACCAGCATTCACAAAAACATTACCATCAAGACATTTGAGCAGAAAAGACCAAATTATATTTGAATGTATGAAGTTTATATATTTGTATGTGGAACACATATTTGCAGATCTGTACCCTGTTTTCTAGAGCATACCCCTATCACTCAAATCTTAACACAGCCTGACCGGTAAGACCACCCTGATCCAAACATTTTAGACCCACTTCAAAGCTTCCTTTTGTCACTAAAGTTTTGTAAAAGGTTGTTGTGGAGCAATGGAATTTATATCTGGAGCAATAAAATATCTCACATGTTTTCCAGTCATTCGACTGAAACTGCACGACTAAAAGTCTCTAATGATGTGCTCACGGCTGCAGATTCTGGCCTGTTCACTGTTTGCAGCTTCTGGACCTCAAATCTGTATTTGATACTGTTGATCAAAACATTATGATTGCGCTTCCTTGAGATGATTATGGTCTGCTTCAGATTGGTTTGTCTCTTACCTTAGTGGAAGAACTTTTAACATCACTGTAGGTTCATTAACCTCTAAAATGGAAAATAAATATTGTGACGCTCCCCAGGGTTCCGTTTAGGGACCTATTTTATTCATTTTATACATGGTACATTTAGGGAAATAATATTATTAAATTTAGCCATATTTCCTACTGTCTGTATGCAGACGACATTCAAATTTATTGCTCTTTCACTGAAACAGACTTTATTATCTTGACCAATTTGCTGGATTGTTAAACAGTCATTAACTTGTGATTTTTTTCAATAAATATGTCACATAAATACTCCAAAGATAGAGATAGTGATTTTTAAAAAGAGGTTTGGTTCAGTGAAAATATTCAGAGCAGCTATCAAGCCGCATATTTTCAGCTTTAAAAATAAGAGCGGCCAAGTTAAAAAAAATAATCTCTGGGCAAACGAACTTTAGTGGAATTATACCTAAATAGTCACTTTCCTATTTTTGGCAACTGTTTTCAATAAATTTGATTATTTTTACCTTTATCTTCCTGCAGATCAGACACAGCTCTGATCAAAAACAAAGAGCAGTGATGTTAGAACCACGGCTGAGCTAACTGCAGCTCAATGACCGCAGGAGAAAACATTACAACAGGAAGAAGTTTGACTTTAATGTCAGACACGCTGGAATTGTCTGACTTTTGTTCTGTTCACAATGATTATGTGAGAACGGAAATTTAGGAAACTTTTAACTGGTGAGAAAAGATCTTCTGCAGCTCTACGTCTCATAGACAAAGCTAATGCTAATGTTAGCATTAGCAGAGATTAAACTATAAAATCATAATTACCTTCATAGTAAAACCAGCAGCATTCAATGAAGTTCTTGTAACCTTTGTCTAACTTTAATCAAGTTGTCAGAGAGAAATAATCCACGACTGGTTTAATATCATCCATTAGTATTTTGGGAATCAGCTGATCTGCTGTGCTGACTGCAGACAGGATTACTGAAAATTGGACTCTGATTTGTGAATGATATAATTGGAGTAAGAAACCAATACAACCAGGTAGGACATTTCTAAAATAAATATTGTACAAATTTAGGTTACAATTGGTTTGGTTACCTTCAATCATTATGTAAAATTGTTTTAAACAGCGTTCAGCTGTAAAGTTTGCTTTTCTAAACAATCTAAACTGGAAGCTACTCTGCAATTAACAGCCAATGTGTGATGTCTCGTGAAAAGGGTCAATATGCTTCCATTAACAACTATGTTGAAAATCACTAAAATAATATCTTAAAAAAAAACAGAGCGTAAGCCCAAAGTGAACCACACCCACAATGCATGCGTCCAGCAGGAAATCAACATGAACATCCAGCAGGTCATCCACAGAATTCGCTGTTTGATGCCCAATATTATTGTCAGAGTTGACTAAAAAAAAAAAAAAAAACTGTTCATACCACTGTTATCGATGTAACAAACTTCCCCAATATTTTGCTCTAAGGTCTTTGATCTAAGGTCGGTTCCAGGTCATCACGAGCAGACGTGTGCCTCCAGCTCTCCGTAACTTTCGGGCTTTTCAATTCTTTTAAAGTCGTCTACAAGCGACTTTGATCACCGGGCTGCTGCAACACAGCTACCACAAGGAGGAGAGCTGATCATGGCACCGAAGAAAAATTTTGAAGCCGATCTGGCTGAGCTGAAGACCGCATTATCCCTTATCCAATCCCAGCTAGCTCCTGCTTTGCTACAGGAAGCTAAGCTAACAGCTGTGCTCCAGCTGGAGGCTAAACTAACGCCGCTGCTGCATCTTGTGGAAGAATTCCGCCAAGAAAAGGCACGCAACGAACAACGAGACAATCGCCAAGACCTGATGGAGAGAAGGATGCATGACTTGGACCAACAAGCACGGATGAATAATGTGATTCTCACGGGACTTCAACTACAGCCCAGGGCGCGGCCTGGTGCTACCGGCGCTAGCATGGATGCTAACGGAGCTACTGATGCGACCGTGGAGGATCAAGTTCAAATGTTTTTAACGTCTAAAGGAATCTCCTTGGACCTGGACACGGTCGAAGTCTGCCATCCGCTACCTCAGAGAAAGACCACGGATAAACCAGCGATCCTGATCAGGTTCGTGAATCGAAAGCATAAGACTGCTCTGATGAAACAACGTAAACAACTTAAGGATACTAAAGTGTACCTTAATGAACATTTATGTAAATATAACGCTGAACTGGCAAAACACGCGAGGGTCCTCCGATCCAAATGACAGATCCAGTCAACTTGGATTATGAACGCCAGAATCTTTGTCAAACCACTCGGACCACCGGACCTGACGAAGCCTCTGGAGATAAAATCCATGAAAGACTTTGAGAACTGTGGGATTACGCATGTTTGAACCTCTAATTCAAGTAAAATGTGAATTGTGGACTCATGAAACCGTCGGAACCGTTGAATATGAACTCTGACCCAATTCTGAAGAACTCGAGCACAATTCCCTTGAAAGAAGACCTTCACAGTCTCTCAGTCAAAACAACAAAGATGGTTTACGTGGACTTAAACCTGTTCCTAAACAAAGATGTAGCTCTGGTCTGAATACTATCTGCTCAAACTGTCTTTTAATGAGAATATTTTGAAGTTTTCCATTAATAAATCATGATTTTTTACTTAGCACTTTTTCATAATAATACTCGTTCTTTGATAAATGCAATCTGCTCAAATTGTCTTTTTTAATAAGAATATTTTGATATATTTTCCTGCAGTAACAAATGAAGTTGATTACTACTTGATATTTTTTGAATTTTTAATGATAACGTTTAGATTACTCTTGATGAATATTATAAATGAATTGTCTAAGGATGTTTTTGAAATTCTATTACATCACTGATATTATTGATTTTTTATTACCTGAAACTATATTGATATTTGATTTTAAATCCTGAACCGGATATTGATAATTCATGTAGAGAAAATGGTCGAGTCGGGGTGGGATTATATAAGTTCGCTTCCTTCCACCCCCTTTCAAGCGATCTACTTGTGATTTATTATGTGAAGTTATTCCATGTATTATAACCTGATTGCTTGAAATAAACCATTTCATTCATTCATTCATTCATTCATTCTTAAGAGTTCAGAGACCAGAAAGGTGTTATTTTTTTAAAAAACATTCCATTTCTATAATGTTATAAAACTTGACATAAGAAAATTGTCTTTTTATTGCTCAAATACACGAGATAGTGTAGATGACTTGAGAAAAATGCTGTTTTTAATGACCTAGTTTCTCACCAACTCTCTGATTACATTGGTGTCAGTTTGTGACCCATTTAGTTTGTTTATTTGTTTTTTCTTTTTACACTAGGCAGGACATGCAGTATGGGTGCCTTAGGGCAGAGGGCGCTGGTGATCTCAGAGAATGTGACACCGCGGCTAAAGAACAATAGAATAAATAATAGCAAGTCGAGTGCAGCCGTCTAGTTATTATTTAATATACACCACATTTACATGTATTTATGCAGTGCTTCTACAGTGTATTGCTGTTCTTTTCAGACAACAGAGAAATGCTTCATCATCAATAAGTTTTAATCTCATCTTCTGTGAGTCCGCCTGTTATAAATGAGGTGAGCATTTCAGATCAATACTCTCTGTGAGAAATTGCCACCAGGCTGGACATCCAGACATGATCTGCTCATTGCTTTCTGTGTGTGAATGATAGTGCGCGGTTTGAAGAAAAACTCCTATCTGAAACTTGTCATGCATAGTGTTGTCAGCAGGTGTAAATCTGCCTGCAGTCTTTGTATTTTCTGCATGTTCAGTAGCAAAGATTCTTTGACTTTGACAGATAAGAATGGCTTGAACAGCCAAGCCATTCTTATCTGTCAAAGGGGTAAGGAAGGGATTTTTATGTTTTGTTTTAAATCAGAATTTAGAAGAATATTAAAACACTCAAGGTCACCTAGGGGTGTGTTCCAGCTGTCTGATGAAGGTCAACTAGCTTGAGAGAGACTTGTTGGTTATTAAAGTCCTTTTGTTGAATTTAAGGATAACTGCAGCATCACAGGTTGCAGGACAGTGCCTGAAAGATTTCAATTGTTTGTTTTTTCCTGTCATTTCCCAGTCCATTAGTTTATAGTTTGCACCAGACACATGCATACATCCATGCACACACATCTTTCACATTCACCACAGCCACATTTTGTTTGACTCTAAGGCTGAACACAGTTTTAAATAGAATGTTATCCAGGCTTCCCACCACAAACATTCCCACCAGAGCAATGTACACATCATCGTACATATAGGAAACAGGAAGTGATGTCACAAGTCAGAATTGTAAGTTCTTTTTTTCATTTCTTCTGTCATAATTCTTTTTAATGCAAACTTGATTCTGTTAAACCATGCTTAATTATTTCTTCTTTTTAGGTCGTTTTCTCCAGGTTTAAGGCAGGAGTTTCTTTTGAAGAAATGTTTGGTTAATTGGCTTGTGGGCGGGGCTAAGCCTTTATAAGGAGAGATGTTGTGTCAGTTTGGGGGAGCAGTCATGGTTGCAGTGGTGGCAACAAGCTCTTCCAGACAGTAATGTTCATTATGTTTATATTTAGTTGGGAAACAATAAAATCCCAGTGTTCATTTATTCAAGACCTGGTCATCTTATTTATTTATTTATTTATTTTTAGCATTTCTTTACTTGCCACAAGAAGAACCCCGTCACAATAACAAATAAAGTATCTTCTAAAGTAGAAGTTGAACATTAAATATCAATTTTGTTGTATGTTGACTTTTATGCCATCTGAACTCCATTGCTGAACTCTGTTGCTATCTTTTTGAAGGGATCAATACTGCAATGCTGCTTTTCTCCTTCTACTGGAATTACGTTGATCGTGTTAGCGGTTGAAAAATTACAGCAAACACTGAAGCTCCAGTGTTAAAGGGTTCATTGAAGGCTAGATCTGAAGCTACGATCTCACCACCATCGGAAACTTGTGTTTAAGAGACTATTTACAATAAAATGACAATGGAAATGCGTTCAAAACTCATGCTTTCCATCACTAAGCACTAGAGAATGATGTTTGCTCCTTTCTTATTTTTATTTTGTCGTCTTTGTATTTCCTACTTCTGTTTAGTGGATGAATTCAACACTTCTTCTTCTGCCTTTCATGTCTGCGCGCTCACAGATGCTGCAAGTGTCTGAGCGGGATGCTGATCGTGGTCAAAATAAACGCTGGACACGATCGCAGTGCTTGAAAAGTATAAACACCAGTCAGAAATACATCGCAGTTATAGCGGAGAGTCGCAATCAAATCCAGCCAACATGATTATGAACGAGACTGCCAGATAATGGATGTGACACGAGCGATTAGAAATCATTTGGAAGTATAAACCAGCCTTTAGGCTCTGGAAACCCCTCAACAACGGAAGGGACGGAGCGGCCAAGAAGATCAATGAATTAATATCCATACAGCAGTATTTTTTGGCATAATAAGACAAATTTAAAGAGAAAATAGATTGTTTTTTTTCCCCAAATATGAGAGTTTACAGAGTTTCACTGGACTTCCTTTCAAAATAAAAAACATCCTGTGTCACATAGGATCACCTCGATGGAGCAAATCTACTGTCATGTCAGCGATAAAGAAAAAAATAAAATTTTGTTTTAAATGTTTGTAGTGCTTCAGAAATTCACAGCTAATTAACTTCAAGGTACTCTAGAATTTCTTAATGTTTAGTTGTTGATTATTGGACAACTATGGCTTCTGTGCTTTGGAGGCTTACAGAGGGAAAAGCTATTTTAATTTTTTAAAGCTTTACTTTACAGTTACCTTTTTAGGCTAAAAACTTAGTATTTTTCTTTAACCAAAGTGCCATGATGAAGTAGTGGCAGAGCCAGACGTGACTCTGGAGCTGCAGGTTGCAGACCCCTGACATAACCCATTTAGGATATTTTTCTGTTACATTTCTGTTACACTGATGTCACCGCGGGTTCTGAGGGTTAAAACTGTTAGCTTACGTCTTCGCCAAATTGTTTAAAGCACGTGTTGAAGTCAAGGCCTGGGGGCCGGATCAGGCCCGCAAGGTAAGAAAGCCCTTTTAAAGCCCCATTTATGGAAGTCAACAGCCAAAAAAGTTGATTTAGGGTTTGGTTACCCTTTAAGATGAAGATGATGTAGCCTCCCTGTTAGGCTCATTGTCATATTTGCATCGTTGTTTTTTCTGTATTGTCATTAATCTTCCTGTTTTCTTCATGTTCTTCATGTTGTTATGGAGTTCTTGAGGTCATTGGTTGTGACACTGATGATAAAACTATGATTTTAAAGGAGTAGGGGTGAACTTCCTTTCTTTTTGTCTGATTGTTTTCTCCTGTTCTGTTAGTTCAGACTGTTATTTATTTTCTCTTTTTATTTGTGTAGGTCAAGTGGAGCTTTTGACATTTGAGTTAGTTATGTTTTTTTCATATTTTGGCTGTGGTTCACACTGAATTAAAGGCTTCACTTACATTTGGAAGAGTAAACTCTTCTGTTGTCATACGTTAAACTGTCGTGGCAGTTTTATTATTGTATTTATGGTGGAGTGAGTGCTGACTGATTTGCATTTGAGTTTTTCTTTTTATCTTTTTCCTTCCTACCTGAAACGGGAGATGCAGAACATGTCCCTGTTTATTTATAGGAACAGAAAAAAAGGGGAATAAAAAGACTGATCGTACAGTTTGATATTACAATATGATCCATCAGGATTTGTATGTCTTTTACTAAGAAACTCTTACTTTTGTTTTCAGTTAAAAATAGAATCAGTCAGACACACAAATGCCTGGCTCTTTTTTTTATTTCTGAACATTCTTATGATGTTTTTTAATCATTTATCTTTTGATGCCAACCCATTTTTGTGTGTACAACAGTCCATCAGAACCCACCAGCTGAAGTTGGTATAGCATCAGTGTTACAGCTAAAGCAGGACTGTAAAAACCAGAATGAGGTTGTAAATGTGACCTTTCTGTTTGGAGTGTGCATGTTCTCTCTGTGCATACGTGGGTTTTCTCTGGGGCTCTTCCCACACCCCAAAATCATGTTTGATATGTTAGGGAGTGAGTGAGTGAATTTTTTTTTTGTTTTTCAAAACATCTTTATTACGAAAGTGTAGCTCTACAAATTACAAAAAAACCTAAAACAAAAGCAGAAAAAAAAATTAGGCAGAAGAGGAAAAACAAACCAAAACAAAGAACAGCACAAGGAACCCATCAAAAGTTCAACACCAAACTGTCTCTGCTGACAGAGCACAAAACATTCTTAACAGCCCAAATTTGAACAAAATTTACAGTCAAATTAACAAGTTTATAATATCTATATTCAATTTCCAAACGAGCAACCAACCGTTGCTTGAAAAGAAACAAAACATCATCAGAGTCGATCCCCTGAATATGGTTTCTCCGTGACCTCCACACAGCCAGCTTTGCTTCAGCCACAAGAGGAAATATAATATATTGAACACCTTTATGTGATCTTCGAGCCGTATTAAAACACCCAAAGAAAAGAAAGACTCCTCTGAATCCCTAACCAACACCTGCAGAAGGGAAAGGAGACCAATCAGACGTCGACATTCAGCAAACAGATGCTGGACCGACTCCCTGACCAAACAAAAAGGACACCCCTCTCCTGTTCCAGGATCGAGGTGCACCAGATACCGGTTTGTGGCGACAATCCCGTGTACAATCCTCCACTGGAGGTCACCCGCCCGTTTCTCCATGGGGGGTTTGTACAGGGACCTCCAGCAGCCCTTCGGGGAAGACCCTGAGCCAAAAAACTCAGTCCACCTCAACACTCTGACATCTGTTAGTGAGCGAATGTTCAGAACCTTAACACAGACCAGGTACAACGTCTTTGTCCCAGGAGTGTCAGAACTCCCCATCTGGAGTGTGGTCCAGGACAACAACTTGCTCTGATCCTCCTGCCACTCTTCACTCGCCAAGGAGACTGTGATGGAGGGAAAAACGAGCGCTATCCCGTCCTCCCACTGAACCGACATTTTTGGGTCTCTCACAAATGTCCGATGATTCACTGCCAGGGAAAGAAGAAGATCCTCCATAAACCTGTCCAGCAGTCTATGAGAGTGCATCCCCATCAATGCAGCCAGGTCCACTGTGGAAGGTGTTGTCCCAGTCCAGCACACCCGACTGCACAGTGGTGGAGGACAGAATCTATGAGGAGAGGAAGCCACTTCCCAGCAGAGGCTCCTCACATAACCACAGGTCGGGGGCTGCAACTGTTCCTCTGCTGCAAACCAAGAGACACCACGCTCGCAGTACGGACTAATAGAAAGACGATAATCCTGTTAGATCCAGATACTGGTGCTGAAGCAGGAACAATTGTCTGTCATAGTCACAACGTCCAGCCCTCCTCAGTAAGACACAAGCAGTGTCGACCCAGGCCAGGCGGGGGCCATAGAGGAGTCGCTGGGCTGTTCTCAGCCTAAAAGCCACCACACGTGAGGCAATGTCAATCAGACCTTGACCTCCTTCCCCCACCGGCAGGTAGAGAACAGCAGATTTCAACCAGTGGTGACCAGACCAGAAGAAAACCATGACTGCTTTCTGAATGGACATGATCAGCCCTGGAGGAGGGGGAGTACCATCAGTGTGTCCCCAAGTGTCGAGGCAACCAAATTATTGACAATGAGAGTGCGCCCCCGGAAGGAAAGCTGAGGTAGCAGATGCTTCCATTTGGATAGTTTGGTACACACTCTTTCCGTAACATTCTCCTAATTCTTTTTCAAAATTTACAGTACCCAAATATGTACCCAGAGTGAGTGAGTGAGTGAGTGAGTGAGTTTTTTTTGTTTGTTTTCAAAGCACCTTTATTGCACAGTGTAGCTTTGCAAAATTACAAAAAACACTTACATGGAAGAAGAAAGATAGTCAGAAGAAAAAACCAAAAAAACACTTACATGGAAGAAGAAAGATAGTCAGAAGAAAAAACCAAAAAAACAACAAGAAAAAAAAAGAAAACAGCACAACAAACCAATCAAAAGTTCAACACCAAACTGTCTCTGCTGACAGAACACAAAACATTCTTAACAGCCCAAATTTGAACAAAATCATCAATCAAATTAACAAGTTTATAATATCTATATTCAATTTCCAAACGAGCAACCAACCGTTGCTTGAAAAGAAACAAATCATCATCAGAACCGGTCCCCTGAATATGGTTTTTCTGTGACCTCCACACAGCCAGCTTTGCCTCAGCCACACGAAAATGTATTAACGTGTGAACAGTTTTTTTCTGAACTTGGTATTTGGGGCCGTAAATGAAAACCACCAAATAAAAAGACTCCCCTAAACCCCCAACTAAGACCCGCAGAAAAGAAAAGAGACCAGTCAGACGCTGACATTCAGCAAACAGATGCTGCACCGATTCCCTGACCAAACAAAAAGGACACCCCTCCCCTTTGCTAGGATCGAGGTGCACCAGATACCGGTTTGTGGCGACAATCCCGTGTACAATCCTCCACTGGAGGTCACCCGCCCGTTTCTCCATGGGGGGTTTGTACAGGGACCTCCAACAGCCCCTCGGGGAAGACCCTGAGCCAAAAAACTCAGTCCACCTCGACACTCTGACATCCGCTAGCGAGCGTGTGTTCAGCATCTTAACACAGACCAGGTACAACGTCTTTGTCCCAAGTGTGTCAAAACACCCCATCTAGAGTGTGGTCCAGGACAACAACTTGCTCTGATCCTCCTGCCACTCTTCACTCGCCAGGGAGACTGTGATGGGGGAAAAAACGAGCGCTATCCCGTCCTCCCACTGAACCGACATTTTTGGGTCTCTCACAAATGTCCAATAACTGGCAAGGAAAGATGAAGGTCCTCCATAAACCTGTCCAGCAGTCTATGAGAGTGCATCCCCATCAATGCAGCCAGGTCCGCTGTGGAAGGTGTTGTCCCAGTCCAGCACACCCGACTGCACAGTGGTGGAGGACAGAATCTATGAGGAGAGGAAGCCACTTCCCAACAGAGGCTCCTCAAACAACCACAGGCCGGGGGCTGGAACTGTTCCTCTGCTGCAAACCAAGAGACACCACGCTCACAATAATCCCGTTAGATCCAGGTACTGGTGCTGAAGCTGGTACAATTGTCTATTGTAGCCACAACGTCCAGCCCTCCTCAGAAAGACACAAGCAGTGTTGACCCAGGCCAGGCGGGGGCCATAGAGGAGTCGCTGGGCTGTTCTCAGTCTGAAGGCCGCCACACGTCAGAGTGCGCCCCCGGAAGGAAAGCTGAGGTAGCAGATGCTTCCATTTGGATAGTTTGGTACACACTCTTTCCGTAACATCCTCCCAATTCTTTTTCAAAATTTCTCAGTACCCAAATATATACCCAGAGTGAGTGAGTGAGTGAGTGAGTGAGTGAGTGAGTGAGTGAGTGAGTGAGTGAGTGAGTGAGTGAGTGAATGAGTGAGTGAGCGTGTATCCCGCCTTCACCCGACAGTAGTTAGATTGGCTCCAGTAACCTCAAAAGGGACTCAGCAGGTTTGAAGATGGATGATGGTTGTAAATGGACAGAGCAAGACATGAAGGTGGAAGTGAGGGAGTTGGAAGAGGAGTGAAATAACACGAGGGGTTAAGAGATGGAAGGTCTCAGTGCAGGCTCAGTCTAAGCGAGCTTCACTGAACTCTGGGAGTCTGTCTGCAGCCTGAGAAGCGAACGGGAAAAAAATGCTCTTTTTGGATTAGTATTTTACCTGCTGATCGTGTCACTGAAAATATCACGTCATCAAAGCTGAGTTCCTGATTGGCTGATGCAACACAGCAATCTGTCAAACTGATCTGCTGTAAAATGCAGCCAGACATTCCAGTGTCGTGTGCTCGTGTTCACCCAGTAACTGGTCTCATATGAGCCCGCCCACTATCACAGGAAAGGCAGAAGGATTTGGTAGAACTTCAACATTCTGAACAGAGTAGAAGTGATTGACATGTCTTAAAAGAAATAGAGCTTCACTGAAATGAAGAACTGTTTGCAGCAGCTTCTTTCGGTTGTGGTAGAACCACGTAAATTTTAACGGTTCCTACATGGAAACAAACTTCAGTGCCCAATCCAAGTGCTGGCTTGATCATTTGTAAATCATTTGGCATCTCCTCAGTGATTATAGGCCTGAGATATATTATTTTATCACAGCATGCAAGCACAGCTTCGGAAAAGTAGTTCAGGAAATTCTTTTGTCTCCTCTAGTAGCTGTTAAAACCAGCAGTACCTGGACTCAACACATCTATATCATCAGCATACATGAGGAGATTGATGATGAGATCTCCGGCTCAAAACGTTCAATTTTAGCTTATGCTAACCTTTGATATGGAAGATGTCCAGATTTCTCTACGTGGTGTCAAGATCGTGTAGGATGAACAATCATTTAAAGAATGAACATTGTTACAGCCTGCAGGGAGGTTATGTTTAAGGCCCTAAAAGGTGTGCTCTTCCCCCGCAGCAGTGAGCTAACCAGAAGCCTGCAGGAAGCTTACCAGCAGGTGGAGATGACCACGTCGGATGCATTTGACCATTTGACCTTAATGCAATCAAAGTCCCTCCCTTGAGTGAGTTGATCATTTCCAACTGTGAATTTGCACTGTTTCCTGTCCCTTGGAATAATCAGAGGAGCATGGGAAGTGAAGTAAATATTTATCTGGGCTCTACTACATTTTCATCTAAAAGAAAATATTCCACACATTACTACGCCTGTTTGAAAAAATGTAATCCTTACATTTGCTAGTATAGATATAATGCAGGATGGCTTTAATCCTACTATTAAGTTTCCCCAAACCTTTAGCAAATTCTGTTCTGAATATAGAAGAAACTGAAAACTAAAAATGAAAGACAACTTTTGCAACAAGCTATTGTAAAAGTGTAGATTAGAAACCAGTCTAAACATGATGAAAATAGACGTGATCATTAATATGTCTGTGAGTTCATGCAAGCATAATCCTGGAGGTTTGTGATTGCAGCTGGCCAAAATGTTTGCAGCATTTCAGGCAGTTGATACTTGATCCATCTCGCCCTGTCCCAGACGTTCAGCTGTACAAAATGTTAAGCTTGCTGTCAAGGGCCCAGGGATTAAAAGAGAGGAGCTCTGATCAGCATCATATGACATCGTCAAGCTGGAAATCTTCCTTTACGGTCTACTTTTTATGTAATTTAAGGTTTTTTCTAGAACTTTAGTCCTAAACAAACAAAACTACTTAAAATAATTACAACATTTGCAAATGATTCAATGTCATATTAAGGCAGAACAAAGCAATATTGTGTATTTATTAGAGACATGGGAATTTGTCCCTTTTAATATCACAATCCTTGCTCTGCCTCTCTTAGTGAGCCAAAAATGACTGATCATTTCAGGAAAGGGTTAAAGATAATTTATTAAATATTAATATGAGGAGTTATGTGTGGCAGAACAGCAGAATAAAGTTCAACCACAGTGACTCAGAGCATCTAAGAATCTCTCTAAATTTGATCAGGAGGTTTAAAAGATTTAAAGTTGGGGAACAGCAGTGTCCAAAGTCAGTCCTCGAGGGCCGCACTCCTGCTGGTTTTCCAGAAATCCTGCCGTATCTGCTGTCAATTACCTGGATCAGGATTTATTTTGTTTAGTAAGGAGTTGGAGTTTGGCTGGAAAACTCTTCGAACACCGGCCCTCGAGGGCTGACGTTGCAGACGTTCAGATTGTAGCATTTCACTTGTTTTTACTAAACCAGTCGTAGACCCCACATTATTTATTTTATTTTAGCACCTTTATCTAAAATGATGATTTTCTTATTGGCACAGTTTACTCCCTAAACTGAAACACTGTGAAACTAAAGGAAAGACCTGAAATTCAACCAAATTCATCCATCTTCTTCCTCTTATCCGAGACCGGGTCGTGGTGGCAGCAGTCTAAACAAAGACGCCCAGACTTCCCTCTCCCTAGTCACTTCCTCCAGCTCCTCTGGAGGGACCCCGAGACCCTCTCAGGCCAGCTGAGAGACGTAGTCTCCAGTGTGTTACCCGGGACCTCCGTCCAGTGGTCTCTCCGGTTGACCGAGCTTCTCACTCTATCTCGGAGGGTGAAAAAAACGTTTGTTTTTTAACCACTACACATTTGACATTACGCTACATTAAGAGGGTTTTTGTGATTTACAAATCCTTCAAAATGCACACATGACAGGTAAGATGTCCAAACTGTCTGAATGAAACTTTCAATTTTATTGAACTATCAATAACATTTTAAAAATTAATAAAATTCAGTTAGTTTTAAACTATTCTGATCTAAATTTCATCCCATCAATCATCTCTGTAAATATTTGCATTGGATTAATTAAATTCAATTCTGTCTGTAAAAGTGAATAAATGTCAACTAGAGCTAAATGCACCAGTCTTTTGAACGGCTCTTTGAAATGAATGGATCCCATCTCTACAGCCTTTAATAGAATTGCCCTTGAGAGATTAATAAAGTTTTTCTATCTATGTGTCCGTCTGTAATGTTTGCCAAACTGTGTGAATGTAAGAGGCCAATAGAAAAAAATAAACTCAGAAAATGATTATTTAGAGCCGGCCCTCTAGATAATTCTATCCGGGCCTCCAGTTTATTTTATTTTATTCTATTAATGACCTGATGTTTTTTTGCGCTTATTTCTACTTTGACAAAATATATTTTTATGAAGAGAAAAATATTGAAAGTTGTATATATTTTAAGTTGATTTATTCTGGAATAATATTCCTGCCTTTTTATTAATCATAATTATGTTAAAAATTACAGATTTTAAAGTTTTAAAAATTGTCATTCTGCTAGCTTTTTGGACTATTTTGGCATTTACTAAGATGTTTTAGGCTATTTTGGAGTTTAGATAATATTTCAGCTAAATGCCAGCTGTTTTGGCTAATCTAAGGTTTTTTTTTTTTATTTGTTTGTTTTTTTAGTTTTTATGCCAATTTGGCATTTAGCTAATATTCTAGCTAACTATCAGCTTCAGTGTTTTCAGCTATCAGCACAACCATCTTCAGTGGCCAAATTCAGCTCACAGGATCCACACTGGCATTATTGCAGGTCATTCTATATATCTAGTCAATAACTTGGTTAAAAAGTTATGGTTTAAAGTTTTAAAAATGTAGTTCTAGAATGTTTAATACATGTTTATCCTTTTCGTCCTGCGACCTAAGGTGTGTTTTGGATTTTCCCCCCTTGTGCGATTGAGTTTGACGCCCCTGATTTAGAAGAAACTCACATTTAAATGAACTAATAAGCTGTGAGTTCATCAAAATGTCAAAGAAGCGAGCTTGAGCTAGAAAAACAGTGTGTGAAGTCAGAATTCCCAGCAGGTAGATTTTAGATTTGTGAATTTTTTTTTATTATTGTTTAAAGTGAAATTTAAATTCAGTCTTAACTGTAGCATTTTTCTTTTTTTAAACACATGCATGTGCCTGATTCCGTGTGCATGTTTGAACAGGACCTCTGATCAAGGTCTTTTCCCACTTTCTGGTGTTGAGCCAGCAGGTCAGCTGTTGACTGATTGTGCCTTCTTACAACTTGCAGCACAGAATCTTTTTTTCTTGCTGTACAGTTAGTGTTTGCCCCTGCAGTCTTTTCATTATAGCAGCACTAATTACAAATTCTTAAACCAGGGCCAGACATTACAACACGACAGTGCAGTGAGCATATGGCATAATATCCTATTAATGAACACTCTAAATTCAAACTCAGGTCAGCGCTATCACACCCGAGAATGTGTCACTGATCCAATGGAAGTGGAGACGTGGGGTGGGGGTGCATAGATGAGGAGGAAGTGACCTTCTTCTAAAATGTACAGACTAATTTGCAGGGGGAAGGCAGCCCTCGGGACCATCTCATTGTTTTACTTGTTTAATTTTTGTCAGCAATTATTAATATCATATTTTTAGGGGAGTCAAAAAAGGTGGAAGTTATTAAAAGAGAGAGAAGAAAGTGCAGTGATAATTCCCTTCGCTTTAGTCTGCCCCCCTCAGTTCCTCTTTACCCTTTCAACCCCATTTTTCTGTTTTGTTTGTTTTTTGCATCTTTTAAGCTTCTCTGTCTCTTTAGGGGGAAAACCTATTTAATGCCGTTCTTGGAGGAGCTTTAAGGACTTACTGGACTATCCAGGAGGGCTGGTCTCCATGTCTTTCCCAGGAGTGGTTCAGTCTCTGGGCTCCAGGGCTGGACCCCTGCCTGGCCCCTGCTGACCACTGAGAATCCGTGTATTTGTTTAAAAACCAGACTTAATCCTGTGCGGCAGCTGTCTCAGATCAGGTCGCAGTTCAGTACCATGGGGGCTGGGTAGGGGGGTATACAGCAGGTGCAGAATGAAAAGCAGATGTAGCATTGACTATAGTCATGGAGAAAAAATGAACTGGACAAGTGTGGAGCATCCATATTCATTCAAATAAGAATGCCACAGAGCGTTCAAATACAGGTACAGTTATCTGGTTTATATCTCGATGTACATTGTGACACCTGACATGAGAAGAAAAAATATTGTGATGTAAAAAAAAGTCTATATCGCCCAACCCTACTGTCACTTTACTAATACTACAACTCAAATCAAACTTACAAATCAAGGATACTACATTACCAACATCTTCTGATTCATTCTAATGTTGTTAGGAGTAGACGGGGCCGGTCCTGGGCATAGACAACCTAGGCGGCTGCCTAGGGCGCTCTTTACTAATCTTAATGATTAGGCTATATTTTAGTGGGGTTTTCTTTTGTTTGTTTTTTTTGTAAATAATTGTTCACACACCACTCATTTCTTGTAAAAATAATAAAAAGTAATATGCCTGAGCTCCACTCAGCCCCTCCTCTCCCTGCCTTGCTGAGCTGCCTCGATTTCTCATCTACCTCACCTGTTCTGCCAGCTACTTATACCTACCTCTCCAGCTTTCCCCTGTCAGATTCTTCAAGGACTCAAAGCCCAATGTCTAGATTCCCCTTCCTGATCTGGCAATCAGCACTAAAACCCAAACTCTGCCTTCAGGTCGTCTAGCTCTGCCTTCAGGTCGTCCAGCCCTGCCTTCAGGTCGTCCAGCCCTGCCTTCAGGTTGTTTAAACCATCTCTAGTGGTTCGGCTCCAGAGTGGTTCTGCAGGTTGTTTAGTTGCTTATAGTCATTCATGATTGACTCAGAGAAAAATTATGCACATTTTTTAAGTGAATTTCTAATTTAAAAATGTGTTTTTATTTATGGAGAAGCATAAGGATTGTTGTTTCTCCTGTTCCTTCTTCTTGATGTTACCATCTCTTGGTACAGCCACATCCACCACAACGGCTTTCCTCTGTTCTTTATCCACTACCACAATGTCTGGTTGGTTCTCCATTACCATCCTGTCCATCTGTATCTCTAATGCACTCTAATTGTTTTATTTCTATGCTACTCAAAACGCTGTATTTAACACAACTCAAACTTCTTCTCTTTTCATTCAGAAGTAGAAAAATGGGATGTCCTGTATCCAACATGACCTGCAAATTAAAAATTTACCTTTGATATTTACTTGTTTTTTAAAAAGGAGCTACCTTTTTTTAGGGGTCACGAGAGCAAAGATTAGTAAAATATGATGGGATGTCCTGTTTTATCCAGGGAGTCCTTCATTCTGACCTGCAATCCTTCCTGCAAATACTCCATATCAAGCCTGTGACCTGCTGATGATCAACTCCATGTTATCCTGTCTGTGACACAGTCTGGGAAAGGTTTTATTTTTAGGACTTGTGTTAAAAACCAACACCCTACTTTTTGCCAATATTAAGACGAAGAACTAAATGGAAGTGAAAGCCAGAAAATCTGGGAAACAATGAGACTAGATAGGAAACATTTTGTCAGAGAAAAATACCATAAAACAAATAGATGAAGCTGCAAATATAGAGTGCAGCAATGCTGGTGGGCACTGGCATCCCTAAGCTGGCACTCTACCCTGCCAAGTTGTAGGATTTACCCTGAAGCCCTTGGGCTTTGCTGTGAAAAGACTCAGTTGGCTTGAGGGCCCCGTGGTTGGCTGCAGTCAGGGCCCCATTGTCTGCTTTTTGAGAGACAAGGAGCTGGATGCAACAAAGAAAACAAGAGGAAAAACGGGCGGAGAACGAAGTGGGAAAAAGGCCAGGGGGAGGGCAACAAGTGGTTCTAGGAAGCAGAGCCAACTTGTAGAGACAGTGAAGAGAGCCAGATGCTAAAGACCAAGGAGGAATCCGGGGATTACTGTTGAAACGGGAGAAATGAAAAAAAAAAAAAACTTCTCTCCACTTTCTCGTTACTTGAAAAATCTACTCACACCCAGTAAAATATAATTGTTTATCAATTGGTGCAATATCATAATTTGTGGTGAAAATAGTGAGAACAGTTTGGAAAAGGATCTCTGACTTATGGATCAAACAAAACTTAATCAACGTAATCATTTTAATATTCCATATATAACAAAAGAAATAAACATTCCATCCTTTTTTTAGTGTTGATTTAGTCTAGTTTAGTTTATACGTGTCACGTGATGCAGCTTGTTATTACTGTGACATATATAGCAACACGCCACTGAGCCGGAACCGAAACAGAACTGCAGCGGTGGAGTGTTGCACATTTGGCAAATGTGGATTTTTTTTTTTCTCTTTTCTGAAGTCAAGGTGAGCAGCAAGATGCCGGCAGCATGCATTGTTCACCATGTTTCTACTCTATTTAAATGCTGAGTGGTTTTTAAAGTTACTTTGAACACTTTTTCATTGTTCTATTTAAAGGCTAGAAAGTTACAGCTGGTTTATACTTCCATGCGATTCGTAATGGCTGGCGTCGCAGTGGTCACATGGCCATTGGGGCAGTCTCATCAGAATGCTGCACCCGCTGGTGACGTCACCCGCGACCAAAATGTTACACCCGGAATATAATCGCAGACAAATCACATCATTTAACTTGAATTTATTGCAGCGATTAGAGGCCGCGACTACGCAGAAAACTGCCCAGAAAAATATCTTTTAACTCTGAATATCATGAAAGTTACTGAAAAAGATAAGACTCACAACTCCTTGTGTGTCTGAAGATCCATAAAGCCCTCTTGTAACAATAATATCTGTCCAACACAAAAGACCTTCAGTTCTGATCTGTTTGATCTGCTGCTGGACAGGACAAGTTAAAAAATAAATTAATTTAAAAAATAAAGAAATAAAGTATCTGAGGATCAAACTCCTTCATACTGTGACACTGCTTCATCACACCTATGCTTTCTGGAAAAAATTGCTTTTTTACTTCTTTAATTTTATTGGCAACACTCTAGATGAGGTGCTGCAAAACACTCAATGTAATGTTGACAAAGATAGTTAATACATTCACTAAGCTTGTAAGCAGTTTATTAATTTGGCCTTTTTAGACAATGGCTTCATTATAGATGTTAATTAATCTAAGTATGTTAATAAATTGTATTAATAAATGACTTACTAACACCTTACAAACACATTAATCATTTTTTTGTTAGTGTGTTAAGCAGGCTTCTTAAGGAATCCTATCATAAAGTGTTACCCAATATTCATTTATATTACAGTTTTCATACTTTGTGACAAAAATATAAACTTCTGTACACCAAGAAACTATAATAAAACAAGCAGGGTCATAGGGTCATTCTTAGTCTTATCTTACCATTATTTTTTATTTATGATCACATCATGACTAATCAATCTGTCTTGTGTAGCATGAAAAACCATATCTGAACACCAAATCTTCCCTTTTGAAAAATGAACATTTAAGACTTTATTTTAAATAAATGAATTAATTTATAACTAGATGCTAAAAATCCTCTAACTAAAGATGTAGCATGTTAAATTGTCATGTTCAGCTTAATTTTATGTCTCCAAGCTAACAATTGTCTTTTTCTGTGGATCGTGGTCATATAGATTCGGCACTGTTGTTAGCCGCTTGTGCATCGGTGCAGTGCTCACAGGTGTGTTCAGAACAGAGTCGACCATAAACGAGATCTCATCTGGTGGAGCTGGGGAAAGCACATGGTCAAGTGGTCAACAAATGAAAATGGAAAATTGCTACCACTTGTTGGACCTGTTCAAGTACATGCAGGCAGTAAAGGTGGTCAGGTCATGATGAATGCCCTGTGTCCCTGTTGTTGTTGATATGATCAAAAAAAGAAGACCGGGGCTGTTCCCTCTGCCTCCATCCCCTCCTCCCCCATTTCCCATGATTATAGATAAACAGATGTGAGCCGCTTGTGAGCACAGAAAATTGCCTGCGAGGAAAATTGTTTGGGAAATGAGAAATTTTGTTTATTTGTTTGACAAGTCCAATCAGGTTTCTAAATTCAAGAATATTGTTAACATGTTTCATCAAAATAACATGCATTTCAGCTTGTTTTTGTGAATAATCTTGTGTATGTTTTTGTTGAACATTCTTACAGGAAAGTTAAATAGAATATCAAGGAAATTCAAATAAAGTTGGGAACATGTAACATATTGAATAAAACATTTCCTCAAACATGATGTTTAAAGTTGAGTGAAAAACACAAATCATTCTTTCTCAGAATTAGACAAAACAAGCATGTTCATAGCATACATGATTCCCCCTCTTAACTCTGGGTTGGGATTTCTGGATCTGCTCTAAACTGATTCTCTTACCTGACTGGCAGATCATTTTTTGTAGCATATTTTAAGTTTAAGTCTGCCTCCGCTACCCTCACTTCTGGTGTACCATAAGGGTCTGTTTTGGGACGTCTAGTGGTCATTTTACAATAGAACGTTTGGGTACCCCAGTCAAAATGCTATATTATTGTGCATAAAAAGAAGCCAAAGAAAAATGGAAAAATCCTTTAAAGGTATCTGGTTATATAAAACTTTCTTTTACTATGTCAAAAAGTCTCTATTTCCATTATTTATCCTTTCAAAATAACAGAAAACAAAACAAGGGTGAGTGCAAAAGTTTAGGCACCAGCAGAGTTTATAGTATGCTCCTCCCCCTTTGAAAAACTGAGAGCTGATGGGTAATTTCAATCTCAAAGATTGTAAATAATCTGAGTCATCTGACCTTGCTCCAACAACCAGCATCGTGGGTTCTTCTAGCAGTGTTCCAGAACAACGTTTTTCAACCTTTTTCGGGCCATGGTACACGTTTCCCTTGATAAAACTACAGCGGCACACCAGCATCCAAGAAATGTAAAAAAGGAGAAACCCGATTTGTAAACTGTGTTAGAACAGAGTGTTTGCTGTTCATTGTGCTTCATTGACTAAAAAATAATAATAATAAATAAATAATAATAAATAGACTAAAAAACAGCTTTTACCCCAGAGCCATCACATTTTTAAATGCTGCTAATAATTGAGTGCCTTTTTATTATAATGTTTTAACTTCTTGTGTGGTTGGCTGGATGTGTGCTTGAATCTAATATGTGTGTATATATGTATATATATTTATATATATATAATATTTCATTTTATTATCTATTTATTTTTCACACCAAAGAGGAGTGCACTCAATTTCGTTGTATTTTGTACAATGACAATAAAGTTATTCTATTCTATTCTATTCTATTGTGAGCATCATTGTAGCACTGAGGCGTCGTCACTTTAACACAATGCATCATGGGCGATGTAGTACAAACTGAGACAGATACAGACTCTCGTTTCTGAGCTTCATTATTTTGTTCATTTTGTAAACACTCTGACACCAGATGCCGCTGGAAGCTTCACCACTAAGCTCGAGTGTAACCTGTTATTTGTGCTGGAACTGAGAGACTTAATGAGCTGAATCAGAACGAGGAAGTAAGGACGTTAACCACTTCTGATTGGTCAGATCAACAACATTTGATTAAACCTCCAAGAATGATTGGTGGAGACAGTTGAAGGGGGCGGGACTTTTCTAGAAGTAAAGCTAGTGGCTATTTTAGCAGCCAGATTGCTGTACTGCTATTCTCACCAAATAGCTTTTTGTAGAATCAAGTAAACTCAAAGAAAAAAAGTATTTTATGATCTTGTATTTTCCAAACTACTCAGTGTTAAATCAGGGCCTATTTAGATGAACACAGAGGTTATATCCTAGTGATGATGAATGTGTTTAGATCAGTAAAAATGGGTGATGACACCCATGGCACAACTGACCATATACCACGGCACACTGGTTGTAAAACACTGGTCCAGAACACTAAAACTGAAAATAATGGATCCTCACAAAGCAGGAGAAGGCTATAGAAAGATAATAACATGTTTTCATATTCCAGTATCCTCTGTTCAGAATGTCATTAAGAAATGTCAGTCAACAGGAAGAGTGAAAGTCAAAGAAAGATCTGGAAGAGCAGGAAAAACATTCAGAGCAGCTGCAGGATTGTGGGAAAATCAAGTCTAAACTCAGGTTTGACTGCAGGATCCTCCAGAAAGACCTGCAGACTCTGGAGTTCTGCTGCACTGTTCTACTGTCAGAGATACTTGGAGAAACATCAGAAGGAAACATCTTCATCTTCCTCACCTCAACATTCAACCTTTGAAGTTCTCAAATGACCATAGAAACAAGTTTGATGCATTTTGGAAACAAGTTCTGTGGACCGACCCGGTTCAAATGGAACCACAATGAGCAAAGGTCCGTTTGGAGAAGAAAGGGTCCAATGTTTAATGAACAGAACCTCTGTCCAACTGTTAAGCATGGGAGTGGACCAATCATGCTGTGGGCTTTTGGATTGCAGCAAGCAGATCAGGAAACATTTCACCAGAAGGAAGAATGAATTCCTCAAAGTGTCAGGAAATGTTGGACACTAACTTGATCTGTGAAGACGTTGAAGAGAGGATGGCTTCTACAAATGAATAATGACCCTAAACAAACCTCAGAATCCACACTGTCATACATGAAGAGAAAGAAACTGAAGGTTTTGCAGTGGCCTTCCCAATCACCTCAAGATCATGAAAGATCTGTGGACAGACCTGAACAGAGCAGAGTGGAACAGACATACCACAAGTTTCAAACAACTGGAAGACTTTTATAAAGAAGAATGGATGAAGATTCCCCAAAAAGCCTTTACAAGCTGTTGGGATATTTATGTCTTTTAAACCTCAGGATGTTCCTGACACATGCCCTCTAGATAGTCCAGAGGCGGGGCCTCTTGCTTCCTTTATTCAGCCCTCTGTGAGGAACCTCAGGGTAACTCTAGACCCAGATTTCTCTCTTTACTCTAATGTCGGCTTACTTGTTTCTTCTTGATTTCATCATTTTGGAAACATTTACAAACTTTTTCATTCAACATTATACAATTCCCTAATTTTCCAATACAGTCTTTATTACATTGAAGTATAGGGAAATACTTGCAAAAGTTATTCCAATAGATTAAATTGACATAAAGTTATGAGAAAAATAAATCCTACAGGATCAAGAGACCACACCTATGATCCATTTATTAATAACAGCCTCACATTTCTAGATCTGGTTGGGTTAAATACAGCTGTGATCATGTGTAAAATTAGATTAGATTAGATTAGATTAGATTAGATTAGATTAGATTATTAGATTAGATTAGATTAGATTAGAAAGGGTTTAGTTCATGCAATCAAGAGAAAAAAGCAAATGAATGTGCAATGCAATTAATCATCAGAAGTTTACATCCATGGCCATGTCAAACACATGATAACATGACATTAAGGGCTTAAGAACTTATATATGCATCTTTCATGTGGAAGAATAAAAGAGATTGGGTTCCAGAGCATATTTGTGGGAAATATTAATAGAAGAAAGACTTTTATTTACCTTTTGCACAAACTTCATTATGGAAAAGAGGTTTTATGTTAACGGAAGAAAAGTGTGGAATATCTTAATTAATAAAATAAGAATGTCATAAACAGTTTAATTGTTAAAAAGACTGTTCAAAAAAGTAGATTTAGCAAAATTATAAGTTATTTCGAAAACATGCAAGTAATTATGTAGATGTATGATCTGGACAAAAAAAAATAAACCTTAAAAAAGACTCAGAAAAAACATTATTATCTGATGTTTGGCCGTTCTTATGTTCTGGCTCAATGCACTAACATAGTAGGTCTTTGTGGTTTAGGAATGATGTCACATTTGTGTCACAGCTCACACAGCTATATTATACTTTAAACACTATTGATTAGATTAGCTAAATTTCCCCATTTTCTTTTTAGCCAATCAGTCATTTTTTTGCCTTTAAATTCATGGATGTTTGTCTATTCTGGACAGTTTGCTGATGGTGTTACTGTTCTCCCCTTGGAACAATGTTTTGGCATGATCTATTCAGGTTCAACAACCTTGAATGTCAAAAAATTGACCAAGAATGGACCAAAAAACAAATCAGTCTGGAGCCCCAAAAGATTAAAAGAGAAGGCAGCACATGCTGTAAGTACATATTGGCCTACTATCAAAATGACTATAGGCTACAAATCCATAATGAGGATTAATGATTAAATGTTGATTTTCCTGCAGCCCATCTTGGAGAAAATGACACTGCACCTCCTGACCACTCCGCTGTTCCAGATTTGGTGCTTTAAGCAACGTCAAAAAACATTGGAGAATGAGCTCAAAGAGTCTTTGGTGAGCTGGAAGGAGAAAGAATCAGGATTTTTTAGACTTTATTTTGAAACAGAAATGTCTTCTAGATGGAAGTCTGAATATAGACCAAACACAAGGTTAAGGACTTGATCCAGACCAAATTAAAGAGACTCGGTTCAGAAGTTCACTGTTGGTCAGGAAAATGTGTATCATGTGAGGTTCTCTATCTAGTGATGCTGAGTGTCACAGATAGCCAAATATGTTACATTTTAAGTTTTTAATTGCCTTTATACAGAGATTTATGTCCAAGAAATAAGGTCACGATTTTAAAATACAATGTAGAAGCCAATTATTGCATTTGGGTTTTTCATACTAGAGACTTCCTGTCTTACGTCACTGGAGGGCAGTGACAGCTTAACTGCAGGTTTCAACAACATGACCCAAACTGTCCCCCTTCTTACAATTCTATTGGAACCAGCTGCTATTGTGACTACATTAGTCAAGACATTAAAAGTTCATGGTTGCTGCCATCTTACAGAAGATATTTCAAAATTAGCAGAAGAAGTTTACATGTTGAAAAAAATAATAACAACTGAATTGAAAGACTAGAGATTATTGATTATTGTGTCCCTATTATGTCTGTTTCACAGGTCGGCTGGAACTGATTATAAAATCAAAACAAGCCTGTAACATCCCTTTAAGATCAACCTTTTCACCTAAAAGAACAAACAAACCCTAACCCTCCCTGATCTAAAACCCGCATGACTAGTGATCCACTTCCAGGGTACTGTATTGTTTTCACTTTGTCCTCTAAAATCACTTCAGTCTCAGTGAAGAAAGGAAAACAAACATTCCCAGTTAAGTGTTGCCCTTCTGCTTTCTCTCGTCTTCCATCTTCTTTATTCTTGCACCCTCGCCTCCATTCCACCATTATTAGTGCCTCCAATACTCCAGAGGGCAAACAAACTTTTTAAAAATTCCCCATAACCTGCCAAGCGTTGCCCATTTTCCTCTCCATGCAATTAAGTGCACCAACATTTACAATAATATGATTACAGACACTTTGGCAAAGTCACGGGAGGAACTCAAGGCATATTAGGTATCAGCAAGGGGTTGATCGTAATGGTTGCGTTTCCTGGAGAGTCACATTTTCTTTTGCACACAATAGTAAGAGCTACTAAATTCTCCTCCGGCAGTAAAAACCAATGCACTGGAACCACGATAACAAACACAGGCAACCACTTTCTTTCTCATAACTCCTTTATTTTATTTATTTTTCTTTAGGGTCTGTTTTTTTTTCTCATCTTTTCATCCGCACCCACTCACACCCTCTCTCTTACACAACCCCCAATTAATTAAGCCTTTCATGACCATCTAATTAGTAACATTAGTGAGTCATAAACTTGCCACGAATCTTAAAATTATGTGCTAGCCCTTGGCAATTTGTTTGTAATTCCTTTTTCATGAGACAACAGCCCAATAGGGTCTCATAGATCCTCTAAGAGTTCCCACTGTGCTTTACTGGGCACAGTGACAGAGTGTGTAAGAGGGACCCTTGTTGGGCTGAGAGGGGATCACATGGTGCCCATGCTGGCTGGCAGACATTTAGCTACTCTCAAAAGACCACTTACAGCAACCAGACAAAGACCGCTGTCACTTCACTGCATCCTTCTCAGGTTTTACATAGTTTTAGAAAACGTAGAGGCATTGTAAGGATTCTATTATTCAGGTATTATCTTTATTTTCTGAGACCCTCAAAACATTTACATTTGGTTTGCTTCTGCAGATGGACAACTCTACCATAAAAGAGCCATTACACCCTACCTCATCAGCCTTCCCCGCCTGAATTACCTTACAACTTAAAGATCCACTCCAATTAAAATAGTGTATTTGGTGTTGTGATCATTTTAACATTTTTCTTATGATGGAAGATACATATGAAGAAAATGAAGATCTGAGCATGTGTTTTTTTTTAATTGTTGTGAATCAGGAGAAGATAGAAAAATGCAGTATGAAAAAAAATCTTGATTTTACATACAAGCCATAAGCTCCCATCCCTGCTCCATTATTATGCATCTACTTGTAGACAAATAGATACAAATATACCTTTGTTTTCCTCGTCTAAACTGGCATCTGGCTCAAAACTATACGGCTAGATAGCTCTATTATCACTCACCATTTTTATCGCACCACTAATGTAAGGTGGGGAATTCAGGTGATGTAAGCCAGTGGGAGAGAGTGAATACAGGGATGATGGGATATTAGTGGAGGCTTACTCCCTGCCAAATGTCCTGCTCAGAACATCAAATTTCTGATGAACTCCTGCTGCTCTGCTATAGACCACTGGGAACGTTTGTTAAAGGGCCATACCGCGAAAAAGCTACTTTTGGAAATTTTAAGTGTAACATACTGTTCAATCCTCACTATAAAGAAACCCCAAAACGATACTTTGATCTGTTCATGCATTTAAGAGTAATCCTCTAAAACCTGCTCTCTAAACAACAGCCCCTCCCATACCCACTAAAATGAGCAGGTCCTCACATGCTGATGTCACAGAGTGAGACATCCTCTTTCAGGAAGAGTCTGCTCTGACAGCTCCGCCCCGGTCGAACACCAACACCCAATTTGGCCACGGAGCTGGTGGTGATCAGCAAAAAATGATCATTTTAGATTCAGAATACTGTAGATCACGTGTCAAAGTCAAGTCCAGGTAATTCTATCTGCCCCTCCAGATCATTTTATCTTATTGTTATTAATAATCCAATGTAATCCCACGCTCACTTCTAATGTGTATAATTTTGACAAAATATATGTTTATGGAGAGTAAATAGTGAAAGTTATTTAAGGTTTCAATAGATTTTTTTTCTAGAATAATATTCCTGCTTTTTTATTATTCATAATTATGTTAAAAAGTTACAGTTTTAAAGTTTTAAAATTTGGCATTCTGTTAGCTTTTTGGATCATTTTGGTATTTAAGATTTTTAGGCTAATTTGAGTTTAGCTATGATTTTAGCCCTATGCTAGCTGTTTTGGATAACTTCTTTAGTTTTTTAGAATAATTTGGCATTTAGCTAATGTTTTAGCTGGCTATCAGTTATTAATTTCAGCACCTTAAGCGGCCAAATTCAGCTTACAGCATTCACACTAACATTATAACAGGTAATGCTATATATCTAGTTTATAGTTATGTTAAAAAGTCATGGTTTTAAAGTTAAAAATGTAGTTTTAGAGTGTTCAATAAATGTTTATCCTAAGGTGTGTTTTGAAATTTCGGCCCCTTGTGCGATTGAGTTGGACACATATATTTTCCAATGTCTTCAGTAAATTCCATCTCAAACAGGTGTTTGTTACTTTAGACACGGGGCTCCTTTAAGACACCACCCCCGGCTTCGGTGTTGTGAACCATGTTGTGATGCATGGTATGTGCATCTGTCTTTGAAAAAGTTTGGATGTTGTTCGTATTTGTGGGAGAGAGGCAGACATGCTGCCAAAGCCGGCTCTAGGAAGACTTCATGAAACCCGCAGCGAAAGGCGGAGCCTCAGGAACTGAGTTCTTTTGCTTCCAGTTAGGAGAAATAAGTAATATTTCATTCATTTTTTGTGTTATAAATGTAATAAATGATTCTATATATGAATATAATTTACTCTGAAAGTCTTAAGAAAATCATATGGCTCCTTTAATGCCTCACTGCAAACAACCTTTGATCTATTTTCAAGCAAAAATTATGTTTTGCAATTTTCTTAAATCATTAGTTTAATCTTTTGGCTTCTTAAAGCGAAAAAAAAAATAAAAAGTGTCCCTATTTTGAGAATTTGGTAATGTGAAATTTCCAAAGAGAATGGAAGATCTGCCAGATATTTTGTTACATTCAGAAAAATTCCTTGTAATTGTAAAAAGTTGGTGAATTAAAACACAGTTGAGCCATAGTTGAAAGATTTGTTAAAAAAAAAAAAAAACAACTGTGTGTAGGGTGTATTTCATTGCTTTGAATATTTGTGTCTCAGTTATTTTATTAATGCTTTGCTCTTTTATGGACATTTCCCATCATCACCGTTGATGAAGGGGCTTTCTGTCTCACATAATCAGAAGTTTTGTTTTTTTTAACTAATGGTCACAGGAAATCTTCATTAACAACTATCCTCAAAACCAAATGTGGTTCTCTCTCATCCAGTTTGTGTGTCTGTGTGGCTTGAAGTGTGTGTGTGAGAAAGCGTGAAAGAGAGAGAAAATGAGTGTTCCTCCAAGTCTTTTGTCCATAACAATCCGTAGAGAGGTTAAAGGCATTGATGCCTGAGTGATTCCAGCTCAAGCACTCTCATCAGCGGCCTTATTCTCTCCGCTGGCTGCACCCTGACCTCCCAATAACCATACCCCATTGTTTCTATTTACCATTTGCCAGAGATGGGGGGAAAACTGGAGAAATAGCAAGGTAGAAAAAAAGGAGTCTGGGCTGCTATTGATCGGCTTCCACATGTATTGAAACCAGATATTGATTTTCTTTCTTTTTTTCAAATGGGAAAAAGTGCATTCTCCGACCAAAGGAGATTTCTGTTGGGATTTTGGAAAAGAGGAGTTGAAATGAGCATCCGGTGCACCGCTGTCTCCGGTGAATTGTGTATAGGGTTCTGGTAATTGAATTGAGGGAATAGGGTCCGTCTTCGATATGTTCTCTTGTCTGAGTTTTAGACCTTTTTGTGTTGGCTGTTGTGTTTCAGTCAGCGAGACATCGAGAACCTGAACATGTAAAAATAAATACGCTTAGTATTTTTTAATAAAATCTGTTCAGCTTTAACAATAATATTTTAGTGACTTGAGTTAATCAAAGGAATAATCTTGCACTAACATGTAGCTTCACTATTGATATAGTAAAATTTATTTGAGATATGTAAGTGGTTAGAAAGGTTATTGTAGTATCTGTAAGATCAAATAGATTCTGTTTTTCATCTCATCTCAAGCAGCTTTTCCTGAAAAAACAAAACCAAACAGAAAAGCTAAAGGAAGAGTCTGAGAACACGGCTAAAAATAAGAACATACAAAAATTCAACATGAGCTAACATCTTGCTCCTTTGAAAAACATACATAAAATTCACTATATTTTAATTGAATGTTTGATTTTTCAAAATAAGAGTAGGTTGTTGTCACTGCAGACAGATGGGAGGTCTTTAATTCAATTCTATTCATATAGCCCAATGTCACAAATCAGTTGCCTCTTTGGGCTTCATTCAAGTAATTTTACAGAAACAGAAAGTCAGTCATGAAATACAAACAATAACTAATAGTTAAAGTAAACAGACTAAATAAAAGGTTATCCCTGCCTTTAGACCCTCCCTCCCGGTAAAACTCCTAAAAATCCTGAGTCAGGAAAAAAACAAGAAACTTTAGGGATTCCCACTAGAGGGAGAGATCATATCCCAGGACGAACTGGCCATTTACCAGGAAAGTTAAAGAAAAATGTACTTATCTAACTCCACAAATATAGGTTTTAAATAGTGTACCAGGTAGGCTTCGTCCAGATGGGCTGGGCTTCGTCCAGATGGGCTGGGCTTCGTCCAGATGGGCAGGGCTTCGTCCAGATGGGCTGGGCTTCGTCCAGATGGGCTGGGCTTCGTCCAGATGGGTTGGGCTTCGTCCAGATGGGCTGGGCTTCGTCCAAATGGGCAGGGCTTCGTCCAGATGGGCTGGGCTTCGTCCAGATGGGCTGGGCTTCGTCCAGATGGGCAGGGCTTCGTCCAGATGGGCTGGGCTTCGTCCAGATGGGCTGGGCTTCGTCCAGATGGGCTGGGCTTTGTCCAGATGGGCAGGGCTTCGTCCAGATGGGCTGGGCTTCGTCCAGATGGGCAGGGCTTCGTCCAGATGGGCTGGGCTTCGTCCAGATGGGCAGGGCTTCGTCCAGATGGGCTGGGCTTCGTCCAGATGGGTTGGGCTTCGTCCAGATGGGCTGGGCTTCGTCCAAATGGGCAGGGCTTCGTCCAGATGGGCTGGGCTTCGTCCAGATGGGCTGGGCTTCGTCCAGATGGGCTGGGCTTCGTCCAGATGGGGAGGGCTTCGTCCAGATGGGCTGGGCTTCGTCCAGATGGGCAGGGCTTCGTCCAGATGGGCAGGGCTTCGTCCAGATGGGCTGGGCTTTGTCCAGATGGGCTGGGCTTTGTCCAGATGGGCAGGGCTTCGTCCAGATGGGCTGGGCTTCGTCCAGATGGGCAGGGCTTCGTCCAGATGGGTTGGGCTTTGTCCAGATGGGCTGGGCTTTGTCCAGATGGGCAGGGCTTCGTCCAGATGGGCTGGGCTTCGTCCAGATGGGCTGGGCTTCGTCCAGTCTTCTATAATGTAGTGAAGGCAAATCTTGAGTTTAGTTTTAAATGTGTTTTGATGGCGTCCGAGCGACAAACATTCTATGTGGAGAGATGGAGAGTAAAAAGCTGTGTAAGAATTGAATTTATTTGTTTTCTTGTTTCTTTTTTAAATTTAAATATTACTTCATTTAAACTCCGTTAAGGACAACTGCACCAGAATTCTATCTACAATAATCCCTTTAGTTTTCTGTCTCTGAAGTTACATTTCCAGCGTCCATGCTGCATGTCTATCTGTATATCCATTTAACTCAGGTGTGGATCTCTTTGACTGTCTTTGTCACCTCATGAAGGCTGAAACGTCTTGGCAGTCGCTGCAACAGCCTTGACTGCCTGCTTGTCATTCAGCCTGTGTCAGCCAACTATCCCACTCAATTTACAATTAAGACCAAATTTAGAGCAATGAAGCCTGAAGGCAGGTGGATGTCTACACAGGGAACATGTTGCCTGGCAACTGGGAGGTAACGGAGACAGGAGGATGTGCCTGAGGTTTAGGGGTGATGTGTGGAGCTGGTTTTTTCTGTTGTTGTTTTTGCTTTTAAGGGGTAGGTCATTGCTATTGTTTACTAATAATGAGCATTTATTAAAGGCTGCTGCATTGATCCGCTAGTCAATTATGCCTCTTTTAAAGATGTTATCCCAAAAATGGTTTGGAAAAAAAACACAAAAAAAAGGGAATTATTGCCTACAATAGAGCTGCGATGCATGAAATGTAGTTTCCTAATCAACAGAATAACATCGGGCAGATTGTTATCCTGGCCTTTGATCTATTTTTAGTTGATTTTTCAAAAAAAACAAATTTCTTGTTTTATTAATAAGAAACTTTCGTTCATTCATTCATTGTCCTGTCCAGCAGCTGAGCAAACAGATCAGAGCTGAAGGCCTCTTGTGTTGGACAGATACCGTCACAGTAGGTGTTTATGAATCTTCAGACATACGAGGTGTTTATTTGTATAAACCCCTTTTGTATTTGAGGCTAAACTTTATCTATATTCATTACTTTTGTATGCATTTCTTATTGGACTGGACACAAAAAAATAGCAAAGGAGAGAGATGGAGAAAACACTCTTCAACTTTATTTATTGTTGAGGAGCAATTTGTTTCAAGGTACAGACAGAAGGTTTTCATGATGTATACATGTTCAAAAATAATGCTAACATCAATTCTTGGTTACAAGGAGAGGCACAATAGTACACGATAAACAACAAAATAACATCAAGTGAATAAAGTGTGTGTGCATGTTAATTGAATGGATTGCATTACTTCTATTGAGTGTCAGCATTGCAGCTGGACTGCCTTCAGGATGAAGGTTGTCTTCCTCCTCTGTGTTCTGCATCTGAGGATGTAAAGTCTGCCTTGTGAAGGGACCCACTGGAGCTCTGGATGCAGAACACGAGCGGGGTCCTGCAGAACCCTGCAGTCATGTTTGCTGTTGGCTGATCACATAAAGTGACATGTTCTGATTGACTGCTTCGTGGTTTTTGAGCAGACTTTTACCGTATGTTTGAGACAGTTTTTGTTTTGTACAGTTAGTGAGTGAAATCAGCAGATGAATAAAGGAAGGGTTTACATTTTCAATGAACGCATAATAGAATATAGTCAGAATGTCACTGTTGGCTGCAAAAGATTTTTATTTTCTCAGTTGGTATTTTCTCTTTGTTAAAATACCCTTGATGTAAGAGAAGAACCTCAGTGAATCATCAAAGATGGTTCTTTGTATTTGTACTTCTTAACGATCTCCATAAATAAATGTGTGGACTGACTCAGCTGACCCTCTGTCTGGGGGAGAAGGTCCCTCTCATTGGAAGATGAGTAAACAAGTAGGAGGATGTAGATTCACAGAGCAACAAGTTGCTGGAGGTTTTATCACTGTAACTGTCGGGTGTAGAGGCTGGTCAACAGCGTGGGGGCTGGTCCACAGACATACAGATGTTATAGATCTACCTGAGCCCTGATCCAGAAATAGAAATACGCTATATACCCAGGTAAGTTTAAAATCTTACATTTCAAATATCAAACTATGTTCACCTATTAGCAGTCACCACAGAACGCATTCTGTGCGTTTCTCTCTGCTGCTCAGCAACAGGGACTTTCCTTCACAATGTACATTTAGTGGGGCAGAGGTGTTAAACTGAATCACACAAGGGGACAAAATCAAAAACACACCTCTGGAACAGGATAAATATTTATTGAACACTCTAAAACTACAATTTTAAAAATAAACTTAACATAATTATGAACTAGATATACAGCATTACCTTATGGTAATGCTTTGTCACGCACGAATTCTACACCCCAGAGTGCGCACACGCAGGTGCATGAGCTCAACCTCACGTGACTTAGTCTGGAGGTCAACCTCCTTCATCAGAAGGATCAGCCTCAAATCCTCAGTGTCAACCCCCACTTGTAGTGTCTGAACGCTAAGAAAATGGACAACCCAGAAACAGACAGTTTGTTGCTGAAGATTTATTTGTGGCTGTGGATGGTGGGCGTGGTGTCTTTATCTTCCTGAAGGGGGCAGTGGAGGAAGTAGGAAGCAGGAAGCGGGCTTGACTTGTAGTTCCCGGGGTTGCTTGAAGTCCAAACAGGAGCATGCAGCAGAGAAGCACACAGGATAGCAGAACGTGACGAGGCTTGGTAGACTTTGTGGAAACTCTGGACAACGTTGAGAGGATCAGGAGCATGAACAGGAGCTTGGTCGAGGATGGAAAAACGAGACTCAGGAGAACTTGATCATCAAAGTTACGAGACGTGGTCGAGGACGAAGCTGGGTCAGAACCATGAACGTGATGCATGCTGGAACGAGCATACTGACTATGAACTGGCAATGAGCAACAGAGAGAGAGGAGTATACAAGATGTTCAACACAGGTGAGTAGAATCAGCCTGATGGCAATTACAGATGGCAGCTGCACATGACACCGCTTGAAGTAATGTGATCGGGTCAGAACCCGAATCCGGAACAAAGGCCGGAGCCTTCGCCCTCACCTCCGCTCCCCGCTCAGGTTCAGTGGCATCCACAGATCCTGTAGCAGCCTCCACCCCCACATCGTCATGAACACCTCCTCGGCTACATCCTTCAGTGGAGTCGCACCGGTAGAGGCCCGGACCACACCCTCTGTCACCAACCGCCACACAAAAGGTCGTTCATCTCCTGTCTCCTGTCCTTGGAATATAGAAGTCATACTGGCGAGCAATTGTTTGTAGGTCTGCTTTTTTTTCACTCGTCCAATTTCTCCAAACGTGGAGCCAAAACAAAATCTCCAAAATCAAAAGTCATTATCATTAACTCTTATAAACTGTCAATCAAACGATACACTCCAACAGATGATGTGGCACTGTTTGAATGCTGCTGCTGAAGGCCCTCATCCAATCAGGAGCACCGAACAACTTAAACACCAGTCTGTAAACAGGAAGTGGAAAGAAAACAAGGAAAGACAGAGAAAACTTCCACTGCAGTAGAAAACCAAAGAAAAGAGAATCAGAAAAACATTCAAAAAATACAAATAAAACAATACGTACGGCCTCAGCTGTAACACCCACACTCAATCTATCTCCCTAGAGCAGGGGTGTCAAACTCAAATACACAGAGGGCCAAATTTCTAAATTGATCAAAGCTGCAGTCTGAGGTTGAACAAATGAACCTTTTAATATGGTACCAAACAAGTTCTGATTCAACAATGAATATTGAACAAGCAAGGCTTATATAACTTTAAAGTGAAGACATGCAAAATCGAGTTGCTAAGAATGCCAATATTAATTATAGTAGTAATAATAATAATAATAAACTATTAATGTATTAAATACAGTTTAAATGAAAATTGAATACCTCCTTTCTTTTAGCAGCCTTCTGAGGTATCAGTACTTTTCTACATCCAAGACTGCCAGAACGCATAGACGATGTAGAAGAGGAGACGTGTCTGCTTCTATCCTAATTGACGCGCCAAACAACAGCAGAGCATTATGGGTTTTGTAGTATAATTGGTGAATGCAGTGTTACAGCGCGGCCACCGCAAAAGCTTTCAATTTGCTTTTAAATCTTAATTTAGATTTCCCAATTACTATTTAGAATCACTAACTTGCTTGTATATTTAGAATGAAGATCAAGAAAATATTTTATTATTTACATTCAGTACTTACATTTAATAGTTAAACCTTCAGTGGTTAGCCTTAAATAAAAATTATTGAAAAAAATAGATCTGATATACCAACTCCACAAGTTTGATGAAGAATGAAAAGATAACTCTGCTTCCAAAGAAAAGGAAAGCTCCAGTTAAAAGCTTTAGGGGCCGTGCATAAATTAACTAAAAACTACAGTGATCTGAAGAATAAGAAGATGTGAACAGAACACAGTGTGAGGGTCCACTGCTGTCACAAACATATTTCAAGGTATTCAACTGGAAGCAGGTAGCTGTTAAATAATACTATATCTGTAAACTCTTCTACATGTTTTTAATGAAAAATACACTCAAAACAGAGAAACATAATGTTTAACAGGTTTTATACTGTATTCATTATTTTACCGTAATTTCTTAACACATCAGAATATCATGAATTTTTTTCATATAAATCCAGGAAATGATCAAATTTAACGTACAGTTGTTTCTCCTCCCGTGGGCCTCTTAAGGCTCTCATGGCTGGAAGTACACCCCAAGGATCAAAGTGTGTGATAGTTAGTCTTTAAGACATATCACCACGCTGGAGGTTTACATGCTGACCAGTAACGGATACCTTTGTATTAGAACTTGTGTTTGTCATGCTTTTCCTGCCTGCTGTTACTCATTCACAGCAACGATGTCTTAACCCTAGAAGGCATTGAGTCAATTGTATATGTGTGTGTGTGGATGAGTGTATAATTACAGTGAGGGGAAGGGGAGGGGGGTATTAAAAAGTCCTCAATTTCACACATGCGTAATCTTGGTGGGTTTGGTTTGAAGGGATTTCGGGAGTGTGTATATTCCTGTGTTTTTCTAGACAGGTTGGGGGGCACGGGATGGTGAGGAAATGAAGGGAGGAAAGATGTTGGGGGTGCAGAGGACTTAAATTAAAGACTCGCCGAACCCTTACAAGCTTGTATTAGTCAAGGGGTTGAGTGTCAGTGGTCAGAGAAAGAGTACTGCAGTTTTTACAATTGAGAAAAAAAGCTCTGGATGACCTTCCAGCTTCAGCCTTGTTTGATTCCATCATGGTTAAAATGATGCTGATGGGAATATACTATCCATTTCATACATCCATCCATACATGGCTCGAGATACCAATAGTATCATGATGTTGCAAATATTGCAATAGTCAATATTTTTCCTTGGTAATCTTTGATATAGTCCAGGGGTGGGCAAAGCTTTTGACTAGTGGGCCACAAAAGGTCCTGAAATTTGACAGAAGGACCAGACCAGGAGCAGATGTGTGGAGTTTTTTTGGTAATCCAGCTCATTAGAAAAAAAATAATTCGGAATCGGGACAAAAACATACTTCATTTGGATTAAAATTTTTATTTAAATACGAAACAATTTAGAATTCTTATTTGTTTGTTTGTTTTTATGTATTTTAGAGGCGGTTGCACCAAAAAGTTGATGTCCTTCAAGGAAAAATACATGCTTAGAGAAAAACTGCCTTGTGCAGAATCGTTTCCCACACCTACGAAAAAGTCTATTTTTAGACTCCAAAATTACAAGAAAAATAAAACATTGACAAGGACTATCAATATTATCAGTTAGGGGGCAGATTAAATAGTTTAACGGGTCGCATATATCCTCCAGGCTGTGGTTATCCCACCCCTGATAAAGGTTTATCACTGTTTTGTACCCGCCACTCTTTTGCTCAAACTGGTGGTCCGCCCCCCTTCATTTTGAAGCGGGTGGTCCGCCCCTCTTTTTTTTGAAGCGGGTGACAGCTGCTTCTGCTGTTCCTGTGACCGAGTTTGAAGGTTGTTCGTCATTAACCCGAGAGGGGAAAAATATGGAACCTTTTCTAATTATTATTGTTATTGTCTCAACAAAAATAAGAAAACATGACAGTTCAGGAGAGCTGAGCAGGGTCCCCGCGCTCCCCGCAGCGGCTGTCTCTCTCCTGGGGTGTTGGGAAGTCTGGGATTCTGGCTGCAGCCAGAGAACAAAAAACGCTCACATTACATTAGTATGTAACCCACTTATTTGGTCACTGAACGTATTTATGTGCCTAAAACTGAGTTACTGATTGGCTGACAGCGACCTGTCAAACTTCTGTGGTCTCCTGTGAAATGCAGTCAGACATCATACGCGGTTTCATGCTCGCCTCGTCAGCGGTTTTATGTGAGCCCACCCACTATCACAGGAAAGGCAGAAGGATTGGCTAGAGCCACAAAGTACTGAATGGAGTAGAAGTGATTGACATGTCCTAAGAAACATAGACCCTCTATGAAACTTAGCACCAAAATGTGGCACCGTGTGCAGCAACTTCTTTCGGTTTCGGTAGAACAGTGTAAACCGTAACGATTCCTAATTGGAAACGAACTTGGTGTCCAACCCTAATGGTGAAGCATAAGGTCTTTGCTCCATTGCTCAGGGCTTTTTATGGTCACGACGCTCGCACCTGACTCTGAGTCCAACTACTCAGAGTTAATTGAAAAAACTCTTTTCAGCTGTTCTGAAAACGATAACTCTGAGTTTTCAAACTCTGAGTCAGTCAACTCTGAATGTAGAATCTGTTGATTCTACATTGTTACACCTTGGAAGATATTCTTACTTGATTTAAGAGTTAAGTTTACCGCTGAATTGTGCTCCAAACAAAAGGAGGGCAAGAAAGATGATATCAGTATTGTAAAAAGTAGAACAATGTTACATTTTTAAGTTTATTTCTATCATTTGAGATAAATCATTCTGTACTTAGTTACTTGATTAACTGTACTCATTTTAACCTGTTTCATCTAAGTCATGTGCTAAAGGTTACAATTGGCTAAACACATATATCCTTGAGTGTATGAATTTAAAAGATATTAGAAACATATAAGCAACTTTTTTGTCTCTTAAGTGTTGGAATAAGAATTATTTAGAAGTACACAGTCTCATTCATTTTTCCACTGACAACCATAATGAAGAATTCTACTTGCCAAGCTGGGCGGGCAGTGTTCAGACAGTGGGAATTTTTCATTCTGTGATGTCGGCACGGGTCATTAATCGTGCCTTGCCATAAGACCATTGGACTTGTCATTTGGATAAAGAACCTCTATACATCTCCTAAACACTACACTCGTTCTTACACTGAAGCTCCTCTTCCCCTGCTCATCATCTGGGTGTGTCAGAGGCTGGGTGGTGGCGATGCCCACCCATGCATCACTCACACTCACTTGGAGTAGTCTGACCTACATACTACCCCCAGTAGATGATCTCCTTCCGAGGTTCATACAGACTGACATGTTGATGAACAAGATCAGAGATTATTTTATGTCACATTACTTGGTTTGTAAGTTTCAGTGATGTGCTGTGAGGGTTGTGGCTGGTGAAGTTCTGATACTTTCAAAGTCATAAACTCACTGACTACTTTATTAGGTCTGCCTTGTTAGTATCAGGTTGGCCCCTCTTTTGGTAGTATAAGAAAACTCAACCAACTATTGGATTCAAAATCTATACTTACTTTATTTTACAGTCTAATCTACTCTTATCTGTCATATTGTAATATTGTGTGCGCAAGGGCCTTCCCATCTACTTTAAACAAAATACTGATTGTGCAAAAGCGTTTTGTTCAAACTGCAACTCATTCAATACCACTAACACCATCTGATCAGTTATTTCTTTAGCTTAATATTATTGATATGTAGAACATTTATATTTATCAAATTTGTATTTTTATTTATTAAATTTTGTTTAAAATGATTTTTTTTGCCTGACCATTTAATATGTTACTTTAAAACGTATGCAGAGATCCATCATTATGACACCCGTCATGTATCTAAATGCAGCGCATTAAGGTCACAACTTAGAAGTTGCAAAATATGGAGTCAATTTTCCCATTTGGCCATGAATGGCATATCAGACACTTCTTTTAAAGAAAGTTTCAAGAAATCTCTGATGATTTGTGATTGTATTATGAAATGTTTTTTGAAGATGTGTAAAGCATATAATTGTGAAAGTAAAAAAAATGTATCACTGCATCTTCTGTTAATTTAAAGTTGTATTAGGTAGAGGCTCTAATTTAAGCCCATTGGAGTTTTTTTTTGCCTCTTCCTGCACCTACTTCTAATGTATTTTTACACCTTTTTTTGTTCGCAATTTGTTGTGTAAATTCTCTGGCTGCAGTCAGACAGCCTCCTGGACTTCAGTTGAGCTCATGAGTTCCACTTGCTGGGAGAAAGAGAGCTGCTACGGGCAGCCAGCCCGGGTCTCCTGAACTGTGATATTTTTCTTATTTTTTTGGAGACAATAATAAAAAAGGTCCACTATTTTTCCCTCCGATCGGGTTAATGCAGGACAGCCTTTAAACTTAGTCACAGAGACACAGAAACAGCAGAAGTGGCTGTCATCCAGACACCTCTGATTGAGATTACAACAACAGTAACTCCTAAGACTAGCTCAGGAGTCTGCAACCTGCGGCTCCAGAGCCACAAGGTGCTAAACTTGGTCCTGCTCCTTTTTCAGTTCTGTCATTTCAGCATGATGTCTCTTTTCATTTCTATGCTGATGATTTGCAGATATGTCTGCTGCTTATTTTGGAAAAATAGAGCTCGGAATATAAAGCAGTGGTTGAGCCAGAATTTTCTTTATTTGAACGAGTCAAAAGCAGAGAACATTGTTGTTGATGATACCTCTACACCTGACTTTGTGCTGTTAGAAATCTTTTACAACTGTCTTTAATTTGACAAAAAGGTTGACAATGGTTGTCAAAATGAGCTCATATTAATTGGGCCTTTTAGCTAAAGTATTAGGAACTGGTGGTAGTGGACCCAGAATGCAGGACAAACGTTGAATGTTGAAAGGTATTGTGAAGAAGTAAGGGAGGTCCTGGATGGCAGTTCTCAGGATGGCTGTAGGTCGATGTCGTCATGAGGACGAAAATAGTGATCGTGGATGAGAATAGTAGATGTTCAGAGATGGTAGAAGGAGAAAGGTGACAAGTCTGAGGTCAAACATGGCTTGGCAGAAGCTTTAGATTGGTGTACTCTTACCAAGGTGGAACAGACAAACCGACACTGGCTGGCAAGCGAGGTTGTCTGATGAGGGGATGATGAGCAGGTGTGTAAGATCCAATCTTCAGCTTTATGACACCTGACATAAAGCTAAACCTTCCCTGAGCCGAATAATCTCCAAACAGAGATCCGCACCATGATCCCCTCTTGAATAGATGATTGTAAATCTCTGTACTTTAGTGTCACTCAACAATCACTTAACTGCCTCCAGTTAGTCCAAAATGCAGCAGCATGACTGTTACCCAGAAGATACAGAAGAGAACACATCACTCTGGTACTCGGGTCACTTTACTGACTCCCTGTTCATCTTAGAATTCAGTTGAAACTTTGTTTGTTTGTGAAACTCTTCATGGTCTTGTTCAGTTTACTTAACTGAACTTTTAACTGTCTGCAGTCGTTTTAAGATCAGCTAATCAATGTCTGCTTCATGTCCTCAGATCATGACAGAAACACTGGAGTGATCGTGTTTCTTCCATTGTTGGCTCTCAGTTCTGGAATAACGTTCCTGCAGAACTGCACATGCTGTCAGATCTAAACAGCTTTAACTGTCTACTAAAAACTTAACTTTATAGAATGGCTTTTAATAATCAGTAGTTGGTGGCATTTTATTTTATTTGTTTTATTGCATTCTTATTTATCTTTTATGCATTTTATTGCTGATGGCATTTTACCATTTTTACTGGTTTTGTTCTTAAATAGTCTAATTTTAAACTGTATTCTGTCTTTCTTTTATTGTGAAGTTCTTTGGTGCAAATAAAGGAGTTGTAAAGTGCTCTATAAATAAAGCTTCATTCATTCATTCACTGCCCCCACAGAGCACCCCCGCCCCCCACAGACAGAGAAGGAGTGTCAACGCCCAGGCACCCTGTCCTTTGAGTCATAAGGGACCAGAGAGACTGAGGCCCTGTCCACACGTAGCCGGGTATCTGCTAAAACGCATATATTTTTATCCGTTTCGGCCTATCGTCCACACGTAACCGAAGGTTTAAGTCACTGAAAACTGAGCTTTTGGAAAACTCCGGCTAAAGTGAAGATTTTGGAAAACTCAGTTTTCGTGTCTGCGTGTGGACATGCATAACCGGAGAATCTACGTTTTAAACGTCACTCTTTGCGACAATTAGTGCATACACGTCATAGATGCGCCGCTGTTTACAATGCTCAGCATGGACCCGAGGAGTGTGTTAATTATTACGCTGGTACAGATGCTTCATATTTGCTTTTTTTTTCAAACACAATCACTGCTTCTTGTCGAGGAACAAAGGAGAATAAGCGCTTTGCAGTCAGCTATTTTACAACAAATATCGCTTCCTCTTGCTCGGAGATTTTCACTGACTTTTAGGAAAACACTGCCAACTACTGTTCTGGCATGCTCATTACATCGCCCAGCAGCGCAAGTATGCGGGGACGTGTGGACGGAATTATTTTGAAAACGATCACGTGTGGACGCAACCGTTTTTATAAAACGGAGGTCGGCAAATATGCGTTTGTAGAAATACCCGGCTACGTGTGGACATGGCCCGAATTCTTTCCAAGTAAATTACATTAATTTTCTCCAAGCTGATATAATAAAAAAAAGAAGTAATAATTTGCGTTTACATTTATTTTACTGTTTAGTACAATTGTTTTGTTTGTTTTTTTTAAACAAAGAGTAATGAAGATTACAGATACTACAGAACAAAATCACACTATGGTAATATAGCGTACCTGACCTTTTTTAAACAGTAGGCCCTGAATCTACTTTCTGTGCTTATTTTTTGAATGGAAATGTTGAAGTGAATACAATTTTCCATGATGTACATTTATTTTTTAGAAAGGGTCTATATGCTGTGAAATGTAGCCATGGACATGGTTATGGGTTCTATGCATACGCCTGTGAGACATATTTTTAATCAAATTTAATACCATTGATTAACCTCTCTTGCAGCTCACTGCCGACATCAATTTAAGAAAAAAAAGAGAAAGAATGAGACGGTGGATTAATTCAAGTTTTTTTTTTTTTGCATATATTTGCTTGTTGCGGTGTGATTTAAAAAAAAAAAAAAAAACATAAAAAAGCCAAAGTTTGCCTTCTAAAAACATGAGGACAGCACATCAGACTAACATTGCAGCAGTGTTTATTTGGCTGATGAAAAGTTTTTCTTGTCTTTGTCAACAATGTTTTTCACCCAAAGAAAACGAAACGAAAACTGAACTAAAAGTCCGGCTCATACGCGAGAACTTTAACTAAATTGACAGACATTTTCGTCAACGAATAAAAACGAAACAAAAATGCTGTTCAAAGACCACATCCAATCATAACGACTGCTGGTGGAGAAGGGCGGGAGCAAATGCAAAATGATCCAATCAGAACACAGAGCCCTGCAGCCCGCCTTGGAAGACTCTGTTTCAATGAATCGTGTCTGTGATTTAGGTGAAACATTTCTACTCCAGGTTGAAGAAGAAGAGTACATAAAATGACAAATTTTACTTTTAACGTGACCCTCAACAAGACGTTGTGTGAAGCGACCATCACAGCGACACACACAACAAACCTGGACGTTTGCAGACAATCAACTCTGAAATCCACGCAGAGGTAAAGATGCAAACACTATTAGTTCCAGTGGATTGACTGAATCTGGATTCTCCCTCTGCCCTTCTAACTGTTGTGGCATTTTAAAGAGTAGGATTATCTGAAATAGTTTGCTTTAAATAGCTTGTTTTTCACCAAGCTAAATAGCACCGGTGTTGCACGGCGGAGAAGCTTTTCTTCATGTGGATGCGCTCTGAAGCTCAGAGGTTTACGTTTAAATGCAAGTGATGCTTTTTTGCTTATGTATGACGTTTGTAAAGTTAAAACCAATCTTATTGTGTATTTCCGAGCGCTAGCAGCTCCGCTGCTTCTTCAGATCCACAAGCAGTCACCGGTTTATTCTCCAACTCCATCACGTCTTACATGACAACAGCACCCTCTATTGGCTGGTGGCAGTATTACAATAAAGCACATATGCTGGTCATAGCAAATGACATGGGTAAAGACAGCTTCCTCCCTAGTGAAAGTTTTTTTAAATGCATTTTTTCTTTTGACTACCTCTTCAATACAAGTTTTTTAATGTTCAGACATTTATCACAAATGGGATGGAATTATAAGTTATTTTTGAATGTGTTTTAAGTTGTTGAAGCTGAATTTGCAGACATGACAAGTTTGGAAGCAAAGTGAAGTAATTTGTTTTTTGTTTTGTTTTTTTAACAATATAATCTCTGTGTTATTCACACGTAGTAAATTTCATAAAAATGCTTTACTTTTACTGTATATTTTAGTTGACTAAATATCTATTGTAATTTCGTTGACTAAATTTTGACTAAAATTAATAGAATCAACATGACTAAAATCCAACTAAATCTAAATCTTATTTTAGTGAAAAGACTATGACTAAAACTAAATTGTCAACATTGACACTGCATTGCAGTGTCCCTGAACGTTTCCACACTTTGCCAAAAGAGTTATTCTTTTGTCACACATTCAACTGCCTCCGTGGGATGAGAAGACCTTGGCAGATGAGTTACTGCCGCCCGATCTTTTTGAAAAACGTTGGCAAATTCTTCCCTTACCCCTCGACCCTTACATTTAGCCCTCTAAATAGAGAGTTATGGAAAAACACACTCATCAAAAAACTCAAACTCACTGATGTCATCAATCTTCGCCAGTCAGCTACATTTTCACAGAGTGATTCGTCAAATGATTGGTGCATCAAACTGTTTAATAAAAGCTTAATGAATTAAATTATATACATATATATAAATGTTATTTGGCACTTCTTCCAGCAGATGGCACCCTAGGCAGCGGCCTAGGTTGGCTGTGAACAGGACATAGATTCATAGATTGACTCCCCTTCTTCTTCTTCTTTTTATCAGCCAGTTGGCATCCAGGATAATGTAGCATAATGCGCTTTACTTACATTAATGGGATTAAAAAAATAATTTTTAGACCAGAAAAGTTAAACGGAAAAAGTTTTAAAACGTCACAAGATGAAAACAGTTCATATTCTCTCATTCTACAACCCTATGCCCCTCTTTTTATTTTTAAATTTACTTTTTAAACCCATCACTTCTTCGTTACCTCAGTTTCCGTCATCCACTTGTTATTTGAAGTTTTTCTCAATCAACCCTCTCTCCGGCCTAGAGATTCCCCTGGATCACCTCATCCATCACCTTCCTGATTTGACTTTGTCTTCTAGCTCACATTCTACTTGTGGTGCATAACCAATGATGACATTCAACTTCTATCTTAAGGCTCATCAACCTGTCTGACACTCTCAATCTCCAAAACAAGCAAGACCCACCAATTAACAACTTGAACCCTGCTTCCAATCCATAAATCCCGCTCCCTCTAACCTGGTCTCTGAACAAATGGAACATCCCCCTTTTTTCTTTCATTATCTTTCATGCTAAGCTTTCTTCTGACCATCCTCATGTAGTTCTGGATTGTGTCTCAGAGTGAGAAAAACAGATGCAAGAATGCACAATGCTCAGAGTTCACACAAAAGTTTGAGTTTAACAGACTAAAGAAAAGCTACAGTGTGTCCTTTTTCCAGCAGATGGCGTCAGGCAAACAGAGTAAAGGACAGTCAGTCACATCAGAGAGCGAAGAAGAAACAGAAGGAATAGAGAGTCGGAGCAGGTAATCCAAACATATAGCAATGAGGAGTCCAACTCTAGAACCAGGAAGCTTCTCAATCCACAAAGTGATCCTTAAAAATTGGAAATTTTAATCCTAACCTAAAATTTAGAAGGCGCAGGATACATGCAGGAAGAGCGCCGTGGTCCAAAATAACAACAAAGCAATCCCAAACCGAGAACAAAACAAGGCTGGAATTGAGAGGAAGACAAGTCTGGTGAGTTTTCTTGCTGCGAACAACGTTCTGCCAGAGATCCTCTGGGCAGAACTTGCTATAAAAGCAATCACAAAAGTGAGAGCAATTATACAGATCACCTGTCCGCTCATCAGAGGTAGAGGTAAGGGGCGTGACCATGACGTTCTTTAGTATCAGACTGTTTATGGTTTACAGCAGGGCTGCTCATTCCTGGTCCTCAAGATCTACCACCCTGCCTGTTTTCCAGCTCTCCCTGTACTGCTTGCTGCTGATTACCTGGACCAGGTGTGTCCTTTCAATCAGATTGTGGAGACATCTGACTGAGCCAATCAGCAGGTGGCAGGGCTTGGAGATCTGG